>JADBJO010020684.1:16162-30898 GCA_016801955.1 Conus betulinus
TGCAGCGTAAGACACGTCAGCTGACTTCATGACCAGCCACATTACGTACTGTAACGTAATGGTGTGTTAGGTAACATAATGAAATGGGTCCATAATTGTTTGCCTACCGCGCAGTATAAGACACGTCAGTGAACTCGATGACTGTTCCATGTTGTCTACTGCAGCGTAAGACATATCATTAAACTAAATGAACAGCCATATTGTCTACTATAGCATAAGACATAAGCTAAGTCAATCAACTGTCCATATTGCAGTTTGCAGCGTAAGATATAGCGGTTTATTCAGTTAAAAGTCCATACTGCATACTGCAGCATAACATCAGTTGACTGACTGAGTGAACGGCCACATTGCATACAGCAGCCAAAATTAAACGAACAGCCATATTGCATACTGCAAAGTTGAGGCTCATCAGTTTAATGCAATGAACAGTGACACAGATTACTAGATTAGAATACGCGTCATTCGTTCAATGATAAACCCTTATTGAGAATACGCGTCATTCAATTCAATGACTAGCCCTTATTGCCTACTGCAACGCAGGATGAGTTAACTTTACATACTTTTTGCGATGTGAGATGGTGTATAAAATCAATGCACACTCTTGTTTGCCCAGTGCATTGTAAGACGCATCATTCAACTTGATACACGCCAAACATGCCCTGATTATCAAGCACAATACGAAACGTGTTCTTTAACTTGATACACAGCTCATATCGTCTACCGTGTGCAAGAGGTGTTATTCAACTCCGTGCAAAGCTCGTAATTATTGTCTGTTGCGATTTGTAAGATTTGGCATTATTATTATTCACCCTAACTGCCCAGTGCATTGCAGACCGTCTCATTTGACTCGACACTCAAATCTTGTTGCCTGTTCGTTTGTGCAGTGCAAGATGTGTTATTTTACTCAATATTCACCCAAATCGCCCAGCGTTTATCACAAAACGTCTCTTTTCGACTCAACAACACCCAGATCCTCTTGCCTATTCGCAGTGCAAGATGTCATTTTAATCAATATTCACTATGACCTGCCAACGCATTACAAAAAAAAAAAGTCATAATTTTTAATCAATATTCACCCTGACCTCCCAACGCATTACAAAAAAAAAAAAAGTCTCGTCATTTTTAATCAGTATTCACCCTGACCTCCCAACGCATTACAAAAAAAAAAAGTCTCATCATTTTTTAATCAATATTCACCCTGACCTCCCAACGCATTAAAAAAAAGCCTCGTTCGGCTCGACACTCGACATCTTCTCACCCTCTTCGCGGTGCAGCAAGATGTGATGCGTCATTTACCTCGCCACGCAGCTCATGCCGTCAGCTGCAAGTGCAGGACATGCCTTTGGAATGAGCCAGCCGTTCATGACACCTATTGTCGGGGGAGGGGGGCAAGGTAGGCTAGACGATGACACGCTGGTCGATCGACACTAATTTCACAACACTCCACACGACTCGGATGTGCGACAGTTGTTCCTCGTCTGCCCGCGTTGTTAAAGGCTTTGTCAGTTTGTGTCAGTCAGTGAAGGAGTTAACGACATCTGATCTGGGTTGCCCTCTCCCCTCACCCCCCCCCCCCCCTTGCTCTCTCCTCCTCCCCCTCCTTCCCCCCTCCTCCTTCCCCAAACAGTCAAACCTGGTGTTTCTTCCAGTGAGGAATGTCCTCTTTCTTCCAGGCGCAGGTTCCGAGTTTGAATATGCCCCCCTGTTCCGTGTCTGCGTAGTCCTCCGTGCACATGTCAACGACTAACTTCCATTGTCACCCAACACAATTGCTGTGCTCGCCTTCTTCTCATGACAAGTGTGTGTGTGCATGTTTGAGTGTGTGTGTGTGTGTGTGTGTGTGTGTGTGTGTGCGTGCGTGCGCGCATGCGCGTGCATGCGTGCTTGCGTGTGTGTGTGTGTGTGTGTGTGTGTGTGTGTGTGTGTGTGAGAGAGAAAGAGTGAGAGAGTGGGTGAGAAAAAAAAAAGATTGTGTGTGTGTGTGTGTGTGTGTGTGTTGAATGTGTGTGTGATTGTACGTGCGAGTGCGCGCGCGCGCGCGCGCGTGTGTGTATGAGTGTGTGTGTGTGTGTACATGTGTCAATATGTGTGTCTGTGTGCGCGCGCGCGCAATCGCACCGCGTGGGTGACCCTGTCTGTGTGTGCTGTGCACGGGAAAAGGCTGCTTACTGTCCCGAGTGTGTGTACACAGACAGCAAGGCCGAGCCCTCGCTGACGGCACACATTCCAACGCAGATTGATTCGCCTTGCGACGGCCCGGCCCGGTCCCTATCTATTTGGGTCATCCTTTCATGGCACGCAGATCAAATCAGATCAGCTCGCTCATAGCCCGGCCGACTGCCGGGGGCCCGTATCGGGGGTTGTGTCATCTCCTCAAAAGTCAATTTCTACGCAGTTGATAAAAATTCCACAACATACTCAAACGCTGAAAAAAGAATATCCTTCTGCCAAATTTTAGTTGAAAGATACGTATCTCTTTCAGGAACTAAAAATCACATCACTTGAGAGCTGGCTGTCTTGGTGAAAAATGTGTCTCTCTTTCAGGAATCAAGAAACACGATTTGCGATTCTCATTACTGCATGAGGGTGGAGAGTACACTGTAGTCCAGATAAGACGGACATGGTGTAGCGTATATGGACTAGTCCGCACGCAGTGACACCTCCTTGATGAAACTGAAACTTGAACCAGATAAGACTGTACACTTTGAAAAGAATCTGGAGACCGCTGAGACAAACAGTTCCATTTCGTTCATTGTCATTTTGGCTTTCGTTTTGTGCATGGTAAGTTCAATGCGACATTTGTGTACCAAATGACACAGGCACAAATTGCATGATGATTCCAAAGGTCTCTTCAAAGTAACAAAGTAAGGCAAAAAGTGCCCAAAGCTTCCAGGAAATGTCTCTTAGAAATTCCAAGTATTTTGATTGGTTATAAGATGTAATGCCACGCGATCCCTTCTGGAAGGTTTCACGCCCTTTTAATTGGCTGAACTACATCATAATTCTAGAACATTCCAGAATACTCTACGATTATTTGTCGGTTAAGCCACCAGTATTTGGTGAACTTCCTGTTTGATGATTCAAGATTAATTGATGCATGATACGATGAAAGATGATCGTGTAGATAGAGGACTGGAACTGAAAGCATTTGCGAAGGTTTGGGATCGATGTGATGATCACCGACTACAAATTTGTGACTTTGAACTTGCTACCGGATTCCATTTGATTCAACGCCCATCTTGCGCTGAAGTCAATGAAGATAAGTGACCGCTCGTTCATTTTCGTTTTCCTGAGTGTTTTGTATCTTGCCTGAAGAAGATCTACGAGGTCGAAAACGCGAAGCGTTTTGTCTTGTGATTCGTCTGTCTACGTTTTCTTGGCGGTTCGCTATTAATTACATTTAAGATTTGCTACCGGAATCGGCCTTTTCGGTGTTCTGATCGGTTCAGCGAGAGGCAGGAACCGCGCGAGATAGGAAGCAACACTCCTGTCCAACTACCATCACCTAAACTTTCAAAGAACAGGAGTTCGCTTCTTCTCAGTCGTAACATCCGGAGCCAAACCGGCATCTCTTATAATCATCGTCTCAGAGCCATATCTTTGGATTTTAAATTCAAGTGAATGTGTTCATGACTGTGGTTCTGACAACGGTGAAAGGCTTTCCGCGTAGAAAATTGTGTATTAATCACGCGTGTGTTTGAAATTAGTTCCAAAGTGAGGTGATTTCAGGCGGAAATCAAAAAATTTTAAAGAGAAATTGTAATTATCCCGCCAGATGAAAGGGACAAACAAATTACAAGACAAAACGACGACACGTTTCGTCCTCTTTGGTCATCTTCCCCGATGGGATAAACCAGATTATGGACAATGAAAACAAAGACGAAATTACGAGCAATCAACGTTCACCTTGCCCCCAAGTTGAGAAGATAAGGGATTGCCCGTGCTTCGTTTTCGTTGTCCCGAAAGTTGTTTCTTTCACCTGACGAACACCAAAAAGTTAGAAACGCATCGTATTTATCTTGTAATTTGTCCATTTCGTCTGCTGAAATAATCATAACTTCTCTTTTTAAAAAGTGTGTTTGAAAACCAAAAATGCTGTGGTATTTCAGACTGCACCCGCGAGCAACAGAGAACATTGTGACAGTGAAGTGTTCAAGGGCTTGCGAATCTTGCTCTTTGTTTTCACACCAGGGCGAGGTCTAGCGTCTGATCTATGTTGGTCGTGTATGATTACGTGAATACTGAAAGAGTTCAGAGAGAGTACAGTTGAATCCCTTGTCGAGAAGTGTGCGGTAACATCAATATCATACATCGACACGTTGTTCAGATGTGATGTAAAAAAGGACGAGGTCTTACAGAAGTGTGGTCAAAAAATTAATATTTCATTTTGTATACGAAAAAGCCTTCTGATGGCGAGGGGGGAGAAAAAGACTTCCGTAGCTTCAGGTTGGTATGACAGCACAGAAGAAAACACGAATCCTACCCAACAGTGAGAGCTCACGAAAAGGCAGAGAGAGAGCACGGGGAACAATGGTAGCCGCAAAAGAAAGGAAGAGGAAAAAAGGAGGGGTGGGGAGCGAATTTGGCTAGGTAGGGAAGGGAAAAAGGAGAGAGAGAAAGAGAACGGAAGGGATAAACACCTGAGCTGAGAGAAAGAAAAGAAGAGATAACCGAGAGAGGGGAGGAGGGACTGAGGGGGGGGAGAGGGGGGGAGAAAGCCAGAGAAGAGAAGAAAAAAAAAAAAAAAAAAAACGATGTGATTTGTGGAAATTAAGAAAAAATAGAGAAAGAATTAGAGGGAAATATTAGAAACGGAGGGGGAAAGAAAAAGAAAGAAAACTAGAAAACAGAGAGGGAGGAAGGGGGGGGTAAGGGGGAAGAGAGAAGGTGGGGGGGGGGAGGGGGGGGGGAAAACAATAAAACCATAACAGATTAGAGATAGGCCTTGACAGGGATATAATTCTGAAAGGGAACGCGCGAAAGCCCAAAAGTCTATCAATGAACTGCAAATTACACAGATTTGAACTCGAGCTTGTGCGCTCCTGCTTAAAGAAACTCGATCGATGAAGGTGAGCAGTCCCAAGAGCCAAGAGCTACCTAAACTTACCGAATTTATTGATGGGGAAGGTATTATGAGCAGGACCCCACGAAGGATACTCCTGACCAGGGAACCAGATTGCTGCACATTCCGGACCCCATTCCAAGTACTTCAGCCTGAAGACGAATGTTTGCAATGTCGCCATCAGTGAACGCAGTGTCCATGACGAAAGAACTAAAAAGAAAAACGAAAGGGAAAACTGTGGCTTTCATCAATTACGGGCCGGCAAGCAAGTGTATTCCGACGAGGCCTCCTGAGTTATTCTGCAATTGAGGGAGGGCGAGCGACGTCTTGAGGGAGCGTATCGCTAAGTTGTGGAATGCAAATAGAAACAACTCAATGGTACCTTCAGGCTTTGTGACCTTTGGGGTCCTCAGGACACATCATCGGGACAATCATCGGCCGTTTGACCTACTTGACCTCAGCTATGGAAAAACGGTATGAGGAGCGGTGAATTGCGATCATCGATGCAGTCTGCCAAAACTTTGTTGGCGCTGACTGGTATAGAGGCCGCACTGGTGGGAGTGTAGTGAAAAATCATGGTGCTATAGTTTCACCCGACCATGACACCAACCTGCCATGTGGTTTTTGTAATTGAAAACGCGACACGGATCGTTTTTTTTTTTTTTAAAACGATAAAATAATATTTCCGCTAAATTTGTCATAAAGTTGGGGATAATACTACAAATGTTTCACGGTCCACTTATGCGTTCCATAGGTCGGTTCCGCTCATACATTCTTGGGTTTAGCTGTGCACGTGTCACAGGTTAATGTGTCATTTGTTTGCCAGGGATAACGTATCCACAATTGCGTAAGGATTATGGAAGTCTATTCAATGTACAAGAATGAAAGCAGAAAGCAGAAACTGCGAAAAAAACAAAGCTTGCTCAAATTGTTTCTTGAAATGAAACGAACATTCTGATTGGTTACAACATGTGACTCCTGAACTCGATCTTCTGGGTAGTTCCATGCATGTTGATCGGCTGTGCTGTCATAAATTCTCGAGCATTCCAGAGTACTCACTCGATTTTTGATGAGAAAGAATGAAGTGAAGACAGAGGGAACTGAAATCGAAAAAAAGTACAGTTTAATCAGTAAAAAGTGCTTCTTCAGGACACGTCTCTGTGTTTCTTGCATACGATACTCATAATCTTTGAGTATTGATTTATGAATCTTCTACTGTAATTACAGAGAAGATGAACTGTTAGCAGAGTCGGCTTTCTCTGTGCGGATAATCAATTCAACAAGGGACATCAGAACCAAAAACACTTGCCCCACCTACCTTTGATCATTAAGCCATCGCACTAAGGTATCACTGAAGCTAGGTCCGCCTTGATTCGGGATTAGATATATAAACCTGTGTAATTAATTTACAAGATCATGGATGGTTGATGAGGATGGACAGGGATACAGATACCACCACCAGGTTACTAGAGGGATAGAACACAGTGACATGGGATAGAGAAGGAGATATATGGATAGTGGGAATGCAACAGCGCCCCGGTCAGATATAAACGGGATATGTGGGAACGATTAAGCGCAGATGCATCATGGATATGGTATTACATGACCCAAAAGAGGATGAACGGATAGTGAAGTGGAAACACAGGAAGCCAAACAATGACACAGATCGAGATGGATCGGATAGTGTGGAGTGTGACGGGGTGTTATGGGTGGGTGGATAGTGATTGGACAGATAGGTGATGGATAGTGACATGGACAGATAGGTGGTGAAAAAGTGACTGAACATGGATAGATCGGTGGTGAATAGTTGACATGACTAGATGGGTAGTGCATAGTGACGTGGATAGACGAGAGAGGGAGATGGAAAGTGACATGGATTAGATGTGACATAAAGGAAGAGCCACCGAAGCTGTCCGCCTTTTTCTCCAGGCGTATCTGGAAAAAAACTGACTTGAACCATGAAAATGGTCACTTTATCTGACCCTGTTGTTGCAATAGGGAGGGGGAGAGAGAGAGGGGAGAGAGAGAGAGAGAAGAGGAGAGAGAGCGAGAGAGGAATACAGAGAGAGAGAGACAGCCCGAGAGAGAGAGGGAAGAGCCGAGAGACGCGGGAGGCGGGAGGATGGAGAGAGACCATAGAAAGACAGACACAGACGGACAGAGGACAACAGACAGGGGAGGTCATTTGGAATGCGAAGAAAAATGTCACCTTTCTATGGTGGGAGTGATGGGAGAAAGAATACAGTCGGGTGGATGAGAGGGCGCGGGCGGGCGGACGGAACTAGACGTAGCAAGCGGAAGGGGAGGAGAAAAACAGAGGGGGAGTGCTCAGGTTGCGGGGGGGGGGGGGGGGGGGGAGCTCGTGGTGGTGGATAGGGTTAGATTTAGGGGCGACCGAGAGGAGGTCCTCATCGCGTACAGGGGGAGAGAACACTGAAGAAGAGATGTAAGAGCTCAGGGAAGAGAGGCGTGGAGGGGGAGTGACGTTGCAGCCATTGGAGAAGGTGCTTCTCGGAGACGTCCCAGAGGGGGCGACAATCCCTTCAGGCTCATCGGTAGCAGCTCCTCTGGTCAGAGAGACGGAGGATAGATTGACCACATCACAGGAGGCTGGAGACGAGGAGACCGTCATCAGAGACATAGAAAGACAGACACAGGACAGCGACAGACACAACAGACAGCCAGGTGGTCATTGGAATCGAAGGTCGTGAGACTCAACCTAGTTCTCCTGGGAATCTGAGGTCGTGATGTCGGACTTTCTAAACCATGTTGTTATAGGGTTAGTGATTTTAAACCATTTAAGGTCCTCATCTGTACCAAGGGGGGATGAAACTGAACTGATGTAGCTGCTCACCTTTCTCTCCAGGCTGTTGCAGGGGGAGTGACGTTGCAGCCATCTGGACAGTCGCTGCATCGGAAGACGTCCACTCCACAATCCCTTTCCCGCTCATCGTCAGCTCCTCTGGTCACCACCACCACCTGCATATACATTGACCACAATCATCAGCATGACTGCTGTCGACTGCATCACCGTCATCATCACCATCGTTGTCGTCATTGTCGTCATTGTAAGCGTCAGCCACATCGTCATCGTGTTGATCATCGTCGTCGTGAGCCTCTGCAAATAGTTAAAAAGGAATTCTGCTTCGTTCGAGTCGAAATTCTAGAGCAAGCTAAACGTTTGGGTGTCACTGCCTATGGTGTGACAAATTTCGTGGAACTTGGGTGGAAAAAAGACGTCGAATCTCTGGGGTCCCCCCCTCGGAGTTAGTGGGTTTTCTACGGCGTTATGCTCAAGGATTTGGGAGGATTCGCCCTCCCTCCCACCTCACCCACCCCCTCCCCACCCTGCCTTTTCTTCCAAATTTGATTAATAATGACCTCTCGAGAGGGGAAGTTACGGAAATGGAAGGAACTCCCTAGTAATGATAAGCTTTTTGTGTCTTACAGGGAAGCCTTCTATTTTCCCCTTGGTATGCACGTTCACAGTTAAGGATTTGTTTTTCTTTCTTTCTTTTTATTATTTTTTAACTATTTGGGGAATATCTCATTTATAGTGTAAGAGTTTCTCTAATCCTGTACGTGTATTGCCATTTTAGGGAGTACATCGGAGAACTCCGTCGCATGTAGGACGTGGGTTTCAGTTGATATTGTATAGAATGTCTGGAAGCATTCTTGAGTGTAACCCTTAAGCATACAGATTACAGCGTAATACCATTCTGGTATTAACGTAGTACAACCGCACCGCAGCTCGCGAAGCTGACGCACATAGTAAGAAGAGAGAAGAAAAGAGACAGTGTCTGCATTATTGGCCACTTTCATTTGCTTGCAACAGAAACAAACACAAAATGCTACATCGACAAATCGACAAATAACAATGGGATCACTACAGCAACATCAAAATCACGGATAATTTGCGCTCATTTTTTTTTCAGTTACCTCCATTTTTCATAACTTTCAATAGTTTTCAAGCACACTTTAATTTAAAAGCAGCCATTATCAAAACTGATCACACAAGTCAAGTCAAAGTCAAAACCACTATATCATCTAAAAAAACGAGAAATTAATACCAGTCGCAACGGTTAAAATACACGGAACAGAGGTTGGTACATAAAGTAATCACTGAACAATTCTCTAACATAAAAGGACTTCACACTGCACTTCAGCATTCAACCTGCATGCATGTATCCCAAGGTCTTTGACAACATCATGACGTCAGCATTGTGTGTTTAAAAGAAGACCAAACATGAAGGATAAACAATACAACAAACAGACTTACAATAAACGTATAGTAAACATACAACATACGTAAGACGAATAACTTAAAAGATCTTAAAGGTGACCGCACAGAGCAGGAATTGAAACACGTCATTTCAAAAATATTGTTTTAAACAAGTTACCAGGCGTCCAATCATGATTATTATAATTTCATCCTTTTTTTACAGGAATGGTTGCAGTTTGCAGCTGCACCTCACGCACTGCCTCTTACTATTCGCCATCGTACTCTGATAGGGAAAACTGTACGCCTGGACGGGAGAGGTGGTGCGAGCACAAACTGCTCCGCGCGCAGCGCTGCCTCACGCAGCAGCAGAGTGAACGTTCTCCCCCTGCTACGTTAATCACACATTTTCTGATGTCACTGACTATAGAATATTATATGTCATTAGCTGTGTGAACACGTCACTGGCTGTGGAATACTACATGTCACCGGCTGTGGAAATACTACACGTCACTGGCTGTGGAATACTACATGTCACTGGCTGTGGAATACTACATGTCACTGGCTGTGGAATATTAATGTCCCTGGCTGTGGAATGCTAATGTCCCTGGCTGTGGAATACTAATGTCACTAGCTGTGGAATACTACATGTCACTGGCTGTGGAATACTACATGTCACTGGCTGTGGAATACTAATGTCACTGGCTGTGGAATACTAATGTCACTGGCTGTGGAATACTACATGTCACTAGCTGTGGAATACTACATGTGGAATACTACATGTCACTGGCTGTGGAATACTAATGTCACTGGCTGTGGAATACTACATGTCACTGGCTGTGGAATACTACATGTCACTGGCTGTGGAATACTAATGTCACTGGCTGTGGAATACTAATGTCACTGGCTGTGAAATACTACATGTCACTGGCTGTGGAATACTAATGTCCCTGGCTGTGGAATACTAATGTCACTAGCTGTGGAATACTACATGTCACTGGCTGTGGAATACTAATGTCACTGGCTGTGGAATACTAATGTCACTGGCTGTGGAATACTACATGTCACTAGCTGTGGAATACTACATGTCACTGGCTGTGGAATACTAATGTCACTGGCTGTGGAATACTACATGTCACTGGCTGTGGAATACTAATGTCACTGGCTGTGGAATACTAATGTCACTGGCTGTGGAATACTACATGTCACTGGCTGTTTGAACACTCATGTCACTGGCTATGGAATACGACATGTCACCGGCTGTGGAATACTGCAAGTCACTGTCTATGAAAGACTATACGTCACTGGCTGTGGAATACTAATGTCACTGGCTGTGGAATACTAATGTCACTGGCTGTGGAATACGACATGTCACCGGCTGTGGAATACTGCATGTCACTGTCTATGAAAGACTACACGTCCCTGGCTGTGGAATACTAATGTCACTGGCTGTGGAATACTGCATGTCACTGTCTATGAAAGACTATACGTCACTGGCTGTGGAATACTAATGTCACTGGCTGTGGAATACTAATGTCACTGGCTGTGGAATACTACATGTCACTGGCTGTGGAATACTACATGTCACTGGCTGTGGAATACTAATGTCACTAGCTGTGGAATACTACATGTCACTGGCTGTGGAATACTACATGTCACTGGCTGTGGAATACTACATGTCACTGGCTGTGGAATACTACATGTCACTGGCTGTGTGTACATGTGGAATACTATAGTAACTGGCTGTGGGATACTATATGTCACTGGCTGTGGAATACTAATGTCACTGGCTGTGGAATACTACATGTCACTGGCTGTGGAATACTACACGTCACAGTCTGTACAATACTATACAACATTGACTGTGGAACACCATACGTCACTGGCTGTGGAATATTTTATGTATACTGGCTGTGGAAAACTACACGTTTCCTCTCTTTATCCTTTCCTACTCACTCCCCATAAAACAGGGTTTTTTTTTTGTTTGTTGTTTGTTTGTTTTTTTACCAATATTCAGATGACAACTGGTACAAAAGTTTGTTTTTTTCAGGGGAAGCTCAGACAGGTATGACTGAAGGAAGTGAAATCCTCTAAGACGTGAAGATAACATCAACGGTGCCGTAAGATTCCAATGAATAGCCTTTACTCTTTGAAAGACCTCTTATACAAGAGAGGGAAGGACATAGGTGACAAAAAGGGCAGATTTCGTTTCGTCCTCCACCCCTTTCCATACAAACGCTTTCCCCCCGTAGCTTGCCAAGGAAGCATACAATTCCATTAGATGTCAGTAAATCAGCTTTAAATATTTTGACGTTAAAAAAAAGCTCTTGGACGGGCGGAGGGTATGAAAGGAAATCGTTTGGTTCTTTTCATTCTTTTGGAAACGTCGCCATCAGTTACTTTGAGCATGATGACTTTTGTTTCCGAAATGAATATAATTACTGGTTTGTTTGAAAATTGTGTCGCAGAGAAATGGACAGGTCGCAGGACCATCCCGACTGGAACCAAATGGAAAGGGCGTAATTGCACCAACAAGAACGGCTGTGAATCAAACGCCAGATATAAACAAGCCTGCTTTTGAATGAGCGTTGTCGTTTGGAAAATGCCAGGCAATAGTCAATCTCGCCATTAAATGAAGAGATAGCCAACTGTTCGTTATTCAATAAAAAAAAAAAATATAGGAAGACATGAACTTTAACAACAAAATGTAAAAAACGATCAAAGAATGAAAAGGTACGAACTATCAAGACTCCTGAATGTACACTCTTTAAAGGCAAGGCGAATGGCAGGTAATCTAATCAAACTGTACACAACATTTATTAACTAGGAAGATACGTGGCTTGAGTCCCGCTTGAAATTATCATTATACGATAAAACAAAAATTCAAGAGGGTACGGTGCATGCTAAATTTCATTACTAACACATGTAAACAGTGTTTGTTGTTGTTGTTGTTGTTGTTTTGGGTCTTGGTTTTTGGTGTGTGGGCTTTTTTTTGTTTGTTTGGTCTTTTTTTTTTTTTTTTTTTTTTTTTGCAATAGAGTTCGTAACCTGTGGAACTCACCGTTACCTGATCTTAAAACGGTAACATCTACCAGCGCATTAAAAAAAAAATGGACACATCTACAAATGTTGACAACATGCTTTTCGATTTTGACGATTAACGGACAATCAGCTGGAATGCATCATGCAAGCTGCAGATCTTTCAAAGAACTCTGAAAGATAGGACGCTTATAAACCGTGAGGATTTTGCCTTGAGCCCTTCCCACAACCACAACCACCATTACCATCACCACCACTACAACACAACTACTATTACTACTATATGACTACCACCACCACCACACCACCAATAGGCCTACCACCACCACCACCACCACTCTACTACTACTACTGCTGCAACTGCTACTGCTACTACTACTACTACTACTACTACTACTTACTTCAAGTTTTGTATTCAGTGACACCGCCCCGATATCCTCAACACCAACACACTCAAAATAAAAAATGGTAGCGTGCACGCAAGAACACAGAACAGTGTGATGAAACGACGAGACTTTCGACGAAAATGATCCCGACTGTTTTAGAATCCTTGAACAGTCAGCTACTGAACGTCAGTCTGCCCACAAACCTCAGCTTTGTTTGCTTGAGCGCGGCCCAGCCGAGTACAGACAGCAGTGAGCACAGACACAGAACTTTTGTGCAGACTCAACTTCAAAGCCGAGTACAAACACACAGTCTGAATACAAACACGCACCATGAGTGCAGACACCAGCTTGAGTGCAGACACACAGCCTGATTATAGACTCACAGCACAGCAACAAAACAAAAAAAAAAACTGACAATACAGAATGCATAAAAGAGGGAAGCTGGCACACGGGCGAAGAGGGGGAAGGTCGGGGAGGGGAAGGGGGTTAGAGCAGGGGGTGAGGAAGGGCTCTGATGCATGTAATGGCAACGGCTAGAAAGTTGACACAGTTCAGCCAAATCATGTCGCTGAGAAGAGATGCTATTCGTGAATGAAAGAAAAGGATGAACAACAAAGACGAAATTTGAACAACCTAGTTTCTAACTCAGCGCCTTCCTGTTGAAAATCCACACAATCTAAACAAATCAAACACTGCCTGCAACAAATCTTGTTGATTTACGCCCAGCCCATTATTACTTTCCTCTCTCTGAAACGACAAGAGTAACGTCCCCTGGTTGGTAAGCAGACCTGTCGGGATCTTGACACTGATAGAGGAGAATTGCACGTGCGTGTGTGGTGGGCATGGGTGGGGTTGGAGGAGGGAGAACGGGACGGTAGCTGGGAGAAAAGAATGGGGACCCGTGGAACACGGATAGCTTTGTGTTTACAGTTTAACCATAATTCACAGTTTTTAAACTGCACACGGTAAAATGTATTAGTACAGAAAAATTCCGCGTGTGTGTGTGTGTGTGTGTGTGCGCGTGAGAGCACGCGCTTTCGCTGGTGTCCGTGCTTCCATCCTGGAATTCCGTTTCCGTTCAACCAGTTGGACGTGATTTTGCTTCCTTTTATTTTTTTCTTGTAGGTTGCACACACACGCACGCGCGCACACACACACACACACACACACACACACACACACACACACACATGCACACGTACACACACACACACACACACACACACACACACACACACACACACTCACACACATCCTTCCCCCCGCCACCTATTTATACGGCCTAAACACTCCATTCATCTACTTGAATTCAACAAGGCATCATTTATGTCAATAGATATACCATATCATATCAAGGCCCTCTTTACAAGACTTTAGCAGCTCTGGTTCGCAGGAATTCGTTCTACTCTACCCACGCATTGATCAAAACAAATCAAGCCTAGCTGACTCTGAACCATTTGTCTGGAGCTAATTCCTGGCTTCAAAAATATGAACTCACCAAAACATTTTGAGAAACGTCCCATAAGCATTAATTGATGATATATTGTTAAATTATACACCTCTTTTGGCGATTTTTCTGTCGTAATTTGAATACAGCACTAGCACTGAACACACAACCCAAAGTAACCTATGATCCTTGTCCTGCTCTGTCTCCTACATGTCACCCCCCCCCCCCCCCCCCCCCCACACACACACACACACACCTCACCTCTCTCTCTCTCTCTGTTTGTGTTTGTTTCTCCGCCTTGCCGTTCCAGTAGGTTATCAGTTCATTGACCAGAGTCTCCTGCCAGTTGATATTAGAATATATAAAGATTCATTCGTCAGACGATCCAAGGGAATTAATATCAACTTACATTACTGTGACGTACTTCATCATGAATTTTGCTCCCTTTTCATTCGTGACTGGTTGACGTCATTACATCGATTTTAATTATCTATTAATTTTAGCTCCAATTCGTCTTTCAATTTTTTTTTTTCATTGTTTCATTTGATACTTTTATTCCTTGTTTTGTTTAATACTACAGTTA
>JADBJO010020685.1:0-15000 GCA_016801955.1 Conus betulinus
TGCCAGCGTCAGTCCACCCAGCCCCAGTTCTCAGGAACCTGCCAGCGTCAGTCCACCCAGCCCCAGTTCTTAGGAACCTGCCAGCGTCAGTCCACCCAGCCCCAGTTCTCAGGAACCTGCCAGCGTCAGTCCACCCAGCCCCAGTTCTCAGGAACCTGCCAGCGTCAGTCCACCCAGCCCCAGTCCACCCAGCCCCAGTTCTCAGGAACCTGCCAGCGTCAGTCCACCCAGCCCCAGTTCTTAGGAACCTGCCAGCGTCAGTCCACCCAGCCCCAGTTCTCAGGAACCTGCCAGCGTCAGTCCACCCAGCCCCAGTTCTTAGGAACCTACCAACGTCAGTCCACCCAGCCCCAGTTCTTAGGAACCTACCAACGTCAGTCCACCCAGCCCCAGTTCTCAGGAACCTACCAACGTCAGTCCACCCAGCCCCAGTTCTCAGGAACCTACCAACGTCAGTCCACCCAGCCCCAGTTCTTAGGAACCTACCAGCGTCAGTCCACCCAGCCCCAGTTCTCAGGAACCTGCCAGCGTCAGTCCACCCAGCCCCAGTTCTCAGGAACCTACCAACGTCCATAACGTTTGACCTAAAGACACCACGGGCTGACCAGGGGGAGATGAAGCGGGACCTGAGGTCACCACGACGGCAGTGCTCGAGAGGACCCAGAATCGGTGTGTGCGTTGTTGTCTTCAATTTTACGTCTATCCACATAGTGATATTAGACGGGGGGAGGGAGGAGATCGGGAGGAGGAGGAGGAGGAGGATGGGAGGGGAACCGTATGGTGTGTGTATGAATTTATGTCTCTTGGATAAGGGGAAAAAGTCAAAAAAACGAGCATTAACAAAAATTACAATCAACTAGTCTATAACAAATGTCCAACAGGACTATGAAGTAAACATTTCGCAATATTGAACAAACTAGTAGCATTTTTGAAAACGCCTTCAATACAATTTTCAGAAATCACTGGTAAGATACGTCTTAACCTCTGACATTTAAAAATGATGATGTGTTTGCTAGAAATTTGTTCACCATATATAAACATCTAACATTTTTGCTGCATTTTGTGATGAATACATTAAGTCTTATCCTGTAAGATAGCGAACTAATCTGTGTGAATTTGATTACGCCAGTATGATTCAAATATAATTTGTTATCCAAACCACGAGAATCAATACACTTATTCTTGGAGAGTCTATCTTTTCTCGGGGTATAGCCTTTAATTCTTCTCCATACTGCTTGTTCCAGCAAGTGATAACCTCTCTGAACGGATAAAGGAACATGAATTTCAGTGGATTCTGTGCTTTGCCTTGCGCCCTTTTTTGCTACTTTGTCAGCCCACTCATTTGAAGAAAATCCAAGATGTGAAGGAACCCAGCAAAAGGAAACGTTGGTCCCTTTTAAAGTTAAGATATGAATTAGACTGATTTCTAAGATAATTTTGGCCTTTTTCTTTGTGTGTGTGTGTGTGTGTGTTTTAGGGTGATCCGTAATGCCAAAATTAGCCCAAGATAATGCGATGGTGTTCCATCTTGTCTAAAACGCTAGTACAGCGCTTTTTGTTTTACGCTTTTCATACTTATAAACGGCGTCAGACAAAGGGAGGCAACGCCACTGTGTGAATCCAGTCGTTTTCACTGGAATTTAAAGCGAACTCCTATTTGGGAAGGAGCCGGCAGGGGTAGACAATCCTTCTGGCTTAGGTTCTATAGTAGTAGGTTTGGAATTCGCTGAATAGTGGAAGGACTTGAGGTAAAGGAATATTGACGTGTTCTCAATTGTGATACTTTTGAAACACCTTGCTTCTACTTAAGAATGAAGTATGTTCAGTGTCTCATGCACAATGGCTGTGATTGTTCAGAACACCAGCAAGGAAAGGGGCAGACGACTGGAGGCAGGACCCATCCCCCACCCCCACCCCCACCCTGAGATCCCATGGGACGACTCTGAAGGTAAGACAAGTCAATATGCGATTCATTCCGATCAGATCTGAAAAATCTCCAATGTGAAACTGTCGGTGGCAGTCACAGAAACTTACCTCACACCTAACTGGTGTGAAAATCAATACACAGACTGATGACCATTTGAACTGTGCATTTTCCACATGTTCTAGTCAAAGCAGTTGAAGAGTCATCTTTCTTCAATTCTTTTTTTCTAATTCCATCTAAAAATGTTTAAAGTTATGGGTTTCAAGATAATGGCAAATGAAATCTTGTTCATCGGTTAAAAAAAAGGACTGTCATCGCTCAAGAGTAAGCCTACTCTCTTCAATATATCATTGGTGACTAGAATTGTATAGAAAAATTATTTTGAACCATTTCAGGGTGTTTTGTTTTTTACTATACATTTACCAAAGGGGCAGTTTTACCAAAGGGTAATTTCAGGAGGTGAAGGGGTAGTTAAACACCTCCGCATGTTCATATCTCACAAGTTCAGAGAGCAGACTTCAGAAAAATAAACTGGTAAACAACGCGTTCCAGAAAGAATACAGCCTCCAATAAACGAACGGGAAAAGTGTTAAATCATTTGAAACTGTTTTACGAAACATGTCTGTTCTCCTGCCTTGGGATAATACATTTTATGTTGGGCTGGTTTTGTTTACCAAGGGACAACACAGCATGTGCACATATCACTTCGCCTCTACAAAGTGATAGAAGTTTTGTACGTATTAAGAACTGCTTGAACAATGAACTATAAGCAGAAATATGCAAGGATTTCACTGGCAACAGGGAACAAGGGTGACGGCCAAGAGGGGCGGCCACTACCATACAGCAGACGACATCCCAGGAGAGAGGCCACTACAGGGATGACCGCCAACAGATAACTGTATTGAGTTTTAACTTTGCATTTTAATTCTCTCACTTTATTTTTTCCCATAGTGTGTCAGCCCTATGACCGCCAGCAGATATACTGGTTTGAGTTTTTAGCTTTGCATTTTAATTCTCACTTTATTTTTTCCCATAGTGTGTCAGCCCTATGACCGCCAACAGATAACTGGTATTGAGTTTTAACTTTGCATTTTAGTTCTCTCACTTTATTTTTTATCCCATAGCGTGTCAGCCCCGATTTGGCTTTTGTGGTCGGCAGGACTGAAGGCAACATGATTTGATTTGATTTGACCGTCCACAGGGGAGTGTCCACAACAGGCAGGACAGGCCACAGCAGAGCACAGCAGGAACAGGGACAGCCCACTGGAGAGACTGCCACCACCAGGGACAGGGAGGACAGCCCACTGGAGAGACTGCCACCACCAGGACAGGACAGCCCACTGGAGAGACTACCACCACCAGGGACAGGGACAGCCCACTGGAGAGACTGCCACCACCACCAGGACAGGGACAGCCCACTGGAGAGACTGCCACCACCAGGGACAGGACAGCCCACTGGAGAGACTGCCACCACCAGGGACAGGACAGCCCACTGGAGAGACTGCCACCACCAGGGACAGGACAGCCCACTGGAGAGACTGCCACCACCAGGGACAGGACAGCCCACTGGAGAGACTGCCACTACCAGGGACAGGACAGCCCACTGGAGAGACTGCCACCACCAGGGACAGGACAGCCCACTGGAGAGACTGTCACCACCAGGACAGGGACAGCCCACTGGAGAGACTGCCACCACCAGGGACAGGACAGCCCACTGGAGAGACTGCCACCACCAGGGACAGGACAGCCCACTGGAGAGACTGTCACCACCAGGGACAGGACAGCCCACTGGAGAGACTGCCACCACCAGGGACAGGACAGCCCACTGGAGAGACTGCCACCACCAGGGACAGGACAGCCCACTGGAGAGACTGTCACACCAGGGACAGGACAGCCCACTGGAGAGACTGCCACCACCAGGAACAGGACAGCCCACTGGAGAGACTGCCACCACCAGGGACAGGACAGCCCACTGGAGAGACTACCACCACAAGAGACAGGGACAGCCCACTGGAGAGATACCACCACCAGGGGACAGGACAGCCCACTGGAGAGACTGTCACCACCAGGGACAGGACAGCCCACTGGAGAGACTGCCACCACCAGGGACAGGGACAGCCCACTGGAGAGACTGCCACCACAAGAGACGGGGACAGCCCACTTGAGAGACTACCACCACCAGGGACAGGACAGCCCACTGGAGAGACTGCCACTACCAGGGACAGGACGGCCCACTGGAGAGACTGCCACCACAGGGACAGGGAGGACAGCCCACTGGAGAGACTGTCACCACCAGGGACAGGACAGCCCACTGGAGAGACTGCCACTACCAGGGACAGGACAGCCCACTGGAGAGACTGTCACCACCAGGGACAGGGAGGACAGCCCACTGGAGAGACTACCACCACCAGGGACAGGACAGCCCACTGGAGAGACTGCCACTACCAGGGACAGGACAGCCCACTGGAGAGACTGCCACTACCAGGGACAGGACAGCCCACTGGAGAGACTGCCACTACCAGGGACAGGACAGCCCACTGGAGAGACTGCCACCACCAGGGACAGGACAGCCCACTGGAGAGACTACCACCACAAGAGGCAGGGACAGCCCACTGGAGAGACTACCACCACCAGGGACAGGACAGCCCACTGGAGAGACTGTCACCCCCAGGGACAGGGAGGACAGCCCACTGGAGAGACTGTCACCCCCAGGGACAGGGGCGACAACTCGGAGGTCCCCAAAAGGAGGTGCAGGTGAGACTCGAACGCACGTGTGTATGTGTGTGCGTGTTACCTCCCGCCCCCCCCCCCCTCTCTCTCTCTCTCTCTCTCTCTCTCTCTCCCAAATGTTTGATTCATTGGTTAAGTTTTCATCAAAAGCACCATAAGCGATTTTATAATAACAAATTAAACTGTTGAACTTCGATGGCAACTCCTTGGGGCAGTATGTAAAGGTGAAGGGATACAGCAGATACGCATATTGTCCACACACGCCGCCTACTCTGTATCTGTCTCTCTCTGTCTCTGTCTGTCTGTCTCTCTCTCTCTCTCTCTCTCTCTCTCTCTCTCTCTCTCTCTGTGTGTGTGTGTGTGTGTGTGTGTGTGCAATGAATCCCAAAATATCGAGGATAAGCAAAAATAAACGGAGAGTCAATGGATTTACATTCATTCCCGCGTAGCGCTTGCAATCCGTTTTGACTCCATTAAAGTAACATTGCGGGTGCCAGAGCTTGGGGAAGAAAGATGGAAAGCTGGCGTTCAAACTGCGAAGTCTGTGCTGGCTTCTGTTTCAGTTCCACATGATTTGTCAAAATTCCACTTGCAATGTTAAAAAAAAAAGTCCTGGTAACTGGACTGGTAACCTTATTTAATAGCGTACAGCAAGTATTTGCACCATGGGCAGTCGCATTCAGTTTTAGGCCCACATGACGATCTAAGTTCTTAGTCATGAAGATCGAGGGGGGTAACTCTTTTACCACAGACTAGTTGGTTCCAATAGGGCCACCTGGACGCCGTGAGAGCAGTAGTTACGCTTAATTTTTCGAAAAACGTGACGGGGTTCAGCGTCACTTCCACACAAAGGGGTCCCAACAATTAATACTGCAGATACGGCAGTCGGTTCATGCCCGTTCATTCCTTCATTTGAATTATCATGGGCAGCTGCAGGCCGCTTCAAGAAATCGAAGATAATGAGCTAATATCTTTAGACAGACTTTGTTTATGATATGCACACAAGACGGAAAGCTAGATCCATCATAGCCACACAAACCATCTGTTCCAACTTTTTCATTCTAGCAGAAGGTACCACGATGTGAAGTGCAAAACAAGCCGGCTAAAGAACTTCTCCGTCTCGGCCATTTAAACTACTAATCTGTACACTACCTACCAAGCATGTCTCTCCATCCCAGGTAGTGCATTGCAGTTTTAGAGGCTCGTTTAAAGAGTGTGTGTGTGTGTGTGTGTCTGTGTGTCTGTGTGTGTGTACGCGCGCGCTTGCTTCAATCTAACGTCTTTTCACTGTTCTCTTGATTTTTGGCCCCCTTTGCATCCCCCATTTGAAGTACATGCATTGCTTGTATTGGTTCTTGTTCTGTCCGTGTATATTGTCTGCGTGTTTGAACAATGCGAAACATGATTTTCCTTCGTTGATTCATTGACTTGTTATCTTGAATTTTCACTTTGGTTTACAGCACTTTATTTTTATGAACCGGTGTCGACTATGATGGCAGCCTTCCAAGTGTGTGTTGTTGGAAATCTACACCGAACAACTGACCACGTTGATGACGGTCAGGAACAGAATGGAGTGGGTGCAGGGGCGGAGAGGTGCCTCCCCAGTAAAAAAAAAGAACACGCTGGAATGTCAGGAAGTTGCGAATGATAGAAAACGTCTTTGTTACATCACTTACCGTATTCCTTGTTAATTTTCTGCACTGAAAATGCAAAGAGGCAATTTTTCGACAGAAATTGTAGGGCGTTCCGAAATGGGGGATTTTTTCTTCAACGTCACGGATGGCATAAGTTGGTCAATATGCAGTTTCACAATACATCATGTAAATCATGTTGTTAGATGGCAGGAAAACAGTTTACTTATATGTTGAACTAAAGTTTTTCAGGCAATAGTGATTTGATCGGATTTGTTTGTACAGATTTTTTTTTTTTTTTTTTTTTTTTTTTTTTTTATAACAGGGCCAATAAACTGTGGCATCAACGGTCACAGAAAACGGATGCCAGGTCACGTGAACTTGGAGAATGCAATTGAATATATGGAGAGTATTTTTTCTTCTTCTCACTCTCCCCCCCCCTCCCCCCCTCCCCCCCCTCTCTCTCTCTCTCTCTCTCTCTCTCTCTCTCTCTCTCTCTCTCTCTCTTCTGTGTCGTCTTCTGAGTTGCAGTTTTTTGTCGAGGGATTTAATGTTTTCTTTTACATGGTTCAGTTCTCTTTGATACAGGTTTACCAGTGCCCCTTCTTTCATGGATTGTGTTCCTTCTTTCAAAGGTTTTGGTGCGCTTTGATAGGATTGGCACCTTTCCTTCACAGGTTTTTAGGATGTTCCTTTTCAGTGTGTATTTCTTCCCTCATTTATTGACTTTTATATTCCAAGGTTTGTCTTCTTTCCCAAGACAGAGTGCTTTCTTCTGTCTCTGGGTTTGGCCTCTTCATTCAAACGTCAGCGTTTTCTTCCCAGGGTTTAGCATCTTCTTCCTTTGCAGAGTTTAGCGTTTTTTTCGCTAGGGTTTAGCGTCTTCTTCATTCGCAGAGTTTAACGTCTTCTTCAGTTCAGTGTTTTCTTCCCATGGTTTAGCGTCTTCTTCAGTTGCAGAATTTAGCGTCTTCTTCCCAGGGTTTAGCATCTTCTCCAGTCGCAGAGTTTAGCGTTTTTTTTCCCCTAGGGTTTAGTGTCTTCTTCATTCACAAAGATGGGACTTGTTTGCTGAAGTCTTGTATCTTCTTCAGGGTTTGAGAGTCTTCTTTTCTGGGTGTTAGTGTCGTGTTCTTTCCCATATTTAACTGCCTTATTCATTCACATGTTTGTGTCTTATCTCCTTCAGTGTTATGCTTACTTCCTTCCAAGGTTTAGTGCCTTCTTTCCCAGGGACTTGAGTCTTACTCTTTCCCACGATTGGGCGTCCTTTCCTGTGACCGGCATGACAGCTCTGGTTTCCCGTGCCAGTTTTCTGCCGGAGAAAGGGTACAGAACAGGTGGTACCGGAGGGGATAGTTCAGGAGGGTATCAGGTGACGACTCCAGTGATGCAGCAGGCCTATGACCCGGAGACATGGACGCATGTCTTCAGATCCTTTGGGGCTCAGCTGCAGGGGAAGTCTTTGATCCTGTTCCTGAAAGATTTCCTTGTGCGCACCTGGTATCACCTGATGCGAGTATCGCTTCTCCCACAGAAAGCGATGGCATGGTGATCAGTCAACATGTGGATCCCTTCATAGGGTTTGTCCTGCCATACGGTTTGAGCGTCTATCCCTTCATAGTGATTAACGTCCTTCTGCCATACGGTTGAGTGTCTATATCCCTTCATAGAGATAAATGTCCTGTCATAGGGTTAAGGTTCTGTCCCTTCATAGGGATAAATATCCTGTCATCGGGTTGAGTGTCTATTCCTTCATGAAGATTGTCCTGTCATAGGGTTTAGTGTCCATCTCTTCAAAGGGAATAATGTCCCACTGTGTTAGGGTTTAGTGTCCTTGCATAGGGATTAGTATCCTGTCATGGGGCCTTGTATCTATCCCTTCATAGGGATTAGTGTCCTGTCTTAGGGTTTAGTGTCCTTGCATAGGGATTAGTATCCTGTCATGGGGCCTTCTATCTATCCCTTTATAGGGATTAATGTTCTGTCTTAGGGTTTAGTGTCCTTGCATAGGGATTAGTGTCCTGTCATGGGGCCTTGTATCTATCCCTTCATAGGGATTAATGTTCTTCTGTCCTAGGGTTTAGTGTATATGAAAAATAATGATTTAGTGCATTTCCTATGACTGATAGTGTAAGTGACAGGGATTAGTGTTATGATTGATAGTGCAAGTGATAGGGATTAGTGTTTCTTCCACAGGGTTTGATGACTACTTTCTCATGATTTGATCAGAGTTCGTTTCCCATCGTGGCAGCATCGAAGAGGACGAGCACTCTACCAGGAGCGGTGCCAGTCTACCAAAGAACCGTTGCGCCACATGGTCGAGTCATACAAATCGGGGAGGATAAGGTATGATACTTATTCCGGCAGTAAACATTTAATGGGTTATTCAGTGTTTTCTGGGGAGGAGGGTTTTTTTTTTTTTTTTTTTTTTTTTTTTTTTTTTTGTTGGTTTGGCTAGTAAAAAAAACAAAACCTAAAGACCGTGCGTATTCACCGTCACGTATGCAGATGCATCATACAAAGCTCGGAGCCAGTGTAAAGAATTCTCTTAGGCATGTTTGGATTTAAGTCTCCGTTTTCAGTGCCTGAAAGAGTTTAGGTTATACACTCATTTTATGCATTCATTTGTGTTAATTCCAAGAATTTATACACTTATTTTATTGATTTGAGTATGACTTGGATTTGAGACATAATGTAGTTCGCAAAGAAATCTTGGCTTTTGTCACTCATACTGTTTAATATTGTTCCTATGTATCCGACGTGAACGTGGGGATTGACGGCGCTAAAAACAGCGTCAGGGGAGACAATGCTCCAGGGACAAAGTGAGACTGCTGCCATGAAGGAAAACGACAACACAAGAGAACCCCATATGAAGATGCAAGTGAAACGGGTAATCGGGTGTTCTCTTTTAGCTAATGAAAGTGTTCGTCAATGCATGTGTGTTTTGACCAGAACGAAACAGCTCCGTAATACGCAAACTGAATACATTGACATTTTTCATGCGTCACGTACGTGAAAAGTTATGATTGGGTAATATTGCACTGCCAAAAACATCGGGTGATGCCATCATTTCTTGTCTTGTAAGAATTACATGGAACTGAGCGAAAGAAGGAATCCAACAAATTAATGTGCTGACATAATTCACTTGGTAATCACCAGCAAAAAAAATGACATTAATGAATGGAATGACAAACAAATAAAGGGGACAGAATTTATGGTGCCACTTTCAAATTAGCCAGGGGGCGCTTGCAACCCCGACAAGGCACTCGAGATCGGCTGGACGAGTGATCAATTAATAAGTGAAATACAGTTGATACACACGGAGGAAAAAAAAAAGTATTGGCGCGAATTGATGTAACCGTGTTTGCGCTTGTGACGTTGATAATTGAACTAGTGCTGGTAGTATTACTGTCGATTCAATGCTTTTATTGCAGATTCACCTAGAGGTAAAAACTGATGTGGCCTGCAGTTAGCAATAGCAACCATCGTACCAGGGCGGCTGGTCACTTGCACCAGAATTGGTGACATCAGTCATTGGTGACTACTTAAAACACCATTAATAGCGGCGAAGGGATAATTCGACATCTGGTGCGTATCCAACTCTCTACCTCAAATAACATTCTGAAAATAAACTGATAAATGGAAAGGCCTTAAACAGTCAAAGGCAAAGAAATGTTAATAAAAATGGTGGTATATTCCCTTGTCTTGCATCGTAGATTTCATTTTAAGCATTTCGTCTATCGAGTGGGTTTACCTCATAAACGGAGGTAATGTCTCCCTTCGTTTCTGCCTACTGATAAAAACAGAGTGTTAGTTCTGCTTTGATAATGAAATGTGATGAAGAAAAATCATCGGTTTCATTTCAGACGGGGAACGAGGAGCGATCACCAGTAGACACTGGATGTAGTCCCAGGGATGAGAGCCACGAGCTGACAAGGGAGGACAGCCGACGAGGGAGACCAGGATCGGGGTCCGTGAGGACAGCGACAATACAGACCACCGCCAGCAACAGAGGACAGCTAACAGACATCACCCCCGAGGCAGGGCTGACAACACGAGAGAATCCCTTTCGGAGGTGCAGGTGAGACCGTGTGTGCGCGTGCGTGGGTGCGTGGGTATGTGTGATATCTAACAAAATAAAATCAAAGATGAACTCAATGGTTGTGATTTTCGTGAAAAGTAAGGCAGCAGTTCTGTAATGCACATATTAAATACACAACTTTTGAAGTTACATGGCGATACCTTTTAAGGCAGCGTTGATGGAGGCGAGAGGCATTTTTGAGATCCACACATGTTCATGTCCGCCCTCTTCGGGTAACAGTGTGTTGCCAACCGATGTGAAGTTTATGTCGACGAACAAAAACGCCTACACGCGTGCATTCTCGCTCAGCTGTGCGCACTGCTGTCCTATTAAATTGGACTGGCAGGTTGATGTCCACAGAAAGCCTGACGTGGTGCTCGGAGTCAGCATGCAGATCCTTTCATGGGCAGAAATGTCCTCGTTCACAGGGTGCAGTGTCTGTTGCTTAGGGCTGACGGTGTTCTTGCCTAGGCTTTTCTCTCGCATTTAAGTGACGTCTTACTCTTGTTTCAAAACGGACTGAGGGCGGAAAATGAAGCAAAATTTAGAAAGAGAGAGAGTGAGAGAGAGAGAGAGAGAGGGGGGGGGGGTAGTTACCGCCAAGGACAGAGTACAGGACCAGACACGATGCGTTTCGACCTCTCGGGTCTTCTTCAGGCGAAAACAAACATTTAGGACAGTGACCAAAAGAACATGTAGCACTTAGCTTCGCTTCTCCTGTTCGTCTCCAAATAAAAAATGGCCGCCCCTCTCTTTCCAAATCTTACTCTTGATTTTTGTGCATTCTTTG
The DNA here is from genome assembly GCA_016801955.1 of Conus betulinus. Lineage (NCBI taxonomy): Eukaryota > Metazoa > Mollusca > Gastropoda > Neogastropoda > Conidae > Conus > Conus betulinus. The sequence goes on from JADBJO010020685.1 coordinate 11,160, forward strand.
TAAGGATTTCTTGCATTGTTTTAGCGTTAATGTGTACCTTACAGGAATTGGTGTTTAGTGGCTCTTCTTTGTCAAGATGTGAACTGAGCCTGGTTGGTTTTTTGTGGCAGGATGGAAAATGGTGACCACACATCAGGAGGCGGTGCCAGTGTACCAGAAGACCATTGAGCTGCAGACCAGAGAGAAAAGGTACCACCCTACTGGGCCAGAAAACCCAAAGAGGTTAACTCAGGATAATTACATTCTCAGTGAGATGAAATAGGTAGGACAAGAATATATGAATAGATAGAAATAGGTAGATAAATACAGGGAAACGTCGGTTGCAACAACCGTATAGTACAGGACAAATGGCGGTGAAGTGGGTGTTTGTATCCATCAGAGCATTGATTTGTTGTGTTTTATTCTTCAGGGAGATGGCAGAGTTGGTGAAGGAGCTGGTCACGTCGATTCTTTGTCATTAGATCAGTGTACGCTGATAATCACTGACGCAGATTTCACGACATGACCCGTAGTTTACTTTTCCCTAATGAGGAACGCTTATAGCACACCATCCACTGTCCTAGCCACACCTCTCGCCTCCACCTCAAATATGGACGTGAACTGAAGCGCGCGCGCACACACACACACACACACACACACACACACACACACATACACACACACACACATACACACACACACACACGCGCCACCCACCCCCCCCCCCCCCCCCCCCCCCACACACACACGCACGCACACACGCGCACACACACCCAGCAGATGAACATGTCAAGTCGTAGAATGGATATGGTCGTGCACACACGCATGCCTACACAAACGTAAACGCCCACGTAAACCAACACGCGCATTTCATTAATATCCTTTTCTGTATTCTTTTGTTGAATTTAATAAAAATGTTTCCAACTTCAGTGTTTTTGTTTTGTTTTCATAGCACGCACTAATTTGAGTAGCTCGCAATGACTTTTTGGCGTGAAGGAATGGCAAAATGGTCGATAGCTTTAGATGTAGAAGACTACAACAGGTTGACATTGGCGTGACAGAATGGCAACATGATTGAATAGCTTTGAATGGATAAGACTAAAACGGGCTGACATTGGGACAATTTGTTGCTTACATTTTTATCCATTGCATTCTGACTTTGTATCTCACAAAGGGATTTTTATTTAATTTGTTTTGACTCTTTTTTCGCTCCCTTTTGCGTGAAATTTCGACATGCCGAAGGTGTTCACATGGAGGAAGAAGAAGGGGGGGGGGGGGGGGGTCTCTGTTGCAATGTTAATTCATGATTTGTTGATTTATGTTGTGTGATTATATAAAGCTTTAGAGCATAGATATATTTTCACATACCAGATAAGTTCACGGTACCTTGCTCATACATCTTTCGGTCCGTTTTCCTGTCGCTCTTGTCACGTGCTCCGTTTTTAAGAAAGTGAAAAAAATTTGAGAGTTTTCGGTAAAATGTCAAAAGGATCTGGCGGTAAAATTTAAAGGTGAATTGATTTAGACAGGATAAGGAATTTCAGAACAGCCACTGTCCACACTTATGTCGTGCGTCTTTGAGGCCGTATTTCATACAACACTGTAGCGTCTGCAAAATGGTTATTGTAATGACGGGTGTCGCAATGATTTCAGATCGTGAGTAAACCACCAGAGTGTGCATTGGGGCAGATTTCATACCATTTGTACTCTCGGGCCGTACGTCTCGTGTGATGCTTTCATCCTTTGCTCACCAAAGTGCTTGTTTCTTCACAATTCGTACAGACTTAAACTTTTACCCTGCCTGGGAACAATATTGACTATTTAATTGAAGTCACATCACGAATGGTCACTACCTGTGAATCGCCTGCAAACTGTGATACTACATATTCTGCGCCACTTCAGCTCGACTCCCTGAATTGTTTCGTCTGCTCCATCCAATCATTGCAGCTAATATTAGGACAAACGAAAATCAACGGGAGGAGAAAAGAGAAGGAAGGAGAAGGTCATTGGTGCGCTGTTTCAGAAAGGACTTTAACCCCCCCCCCCCCCCCCCGAAAAAAAAAAAAAAAAGAATTTAAGGACTCGATTTTTTTCTTATTTCAAAACATAAATATATGCCTGAATACTAAAATAATCGCAGCGCTAGCCTTTGATGTACCCTTCATGTTTAAAGTGTCAATTTTTTTTGTGTCATCAGGACAAGAAACCGACATCAGATCCGACATCAGATCATAGACAACGGAGACCAGGGCACGTGAATCTGGAACATGCAGCTTTTTGAGGGAAAGTCCTCATCAGGAGATGCTGTTCGCAGACGCCGCCGCCGCCCTCGCTACCCACACCGACGAAGTGCTGCAACGACTCATCACCTGCATCACTGATGCCTGCATCGAGTTCGGTCTCACTGTCAGCTTGAAGAAAACAAACATCTTGGACCAAGACGTCATCATCACTCCCCGCATCTCCGTCGGCGATCACACCCTCGAAGTGGTCGACGACTTCACTTACCTGGGCTCCATCATCTCCAGCAACCTCTCTCTGACCGCCGAGCTGAACGTGCGCATCGGCAAGGCAGCAACAGCGATGGCCCGTCTGGTGAAGAGAGTCTGGGACAACACCATGCTAACGTTAAACACCAAGATGACAGTGTGCCAACCCTGCGTGCTGAGCAGTCTTCTACAGAAGTGAAGCATGGGCCCTGTACTCAAGTATGCAGACTGGACGCCTTCCACCTGCACTGCCTCAGAAGACTTCAGGGTATCACTTGGCAGGACCGCATCACCAACAAAGGACGTCCTGGCCCAGGCAAGGATGCTTTGCGTGTTCGCCATGCTGACGCAGAGACGCCTGCGCCGGCTTAGCCACGTCACCCGCATGGATGACGGTCGCATCCCAAAGATCATACTGTACGGCGAGCTGGCTACAGGCTCCAGACCCACAGGCCCGCCCAACGCTACAAGGATGTATGCAAGCATGAGCTGAGGGCAGGCAGCCTCGACCAAGCAGACCTGGAGACAACAGCTTCAGACCGGGTCAGCTGGCGGTCCACCATCAAAGCTGGCATCAAACAAGCACAGCAGAGGAGTGAGGCCAGTGGGAAGAAAGGAGGCATCGCGGATGGCAAAGAATTGCATTGGCACCAACAGACACTCATGACCGAGACTTCACCTGCAGCAACAACACAGTCTGCCGCTCAGGGATCGGACTCTTCAGCCACAGCCGGCGCTGCATCTCCACAACTGACTGATCCACGGCGCAACACCATTGTCTCTCCAGACAGACGGATGCCATCATTAAGAAGCTTTTTTTACCGGCACAGTAATTTTGCTCCACTTTCTCTTTTCTTTCTGTATCCTCTCCTTGTATTACTTTCACATTATCACAAGGGTTCAACGTTTTCTCCTTTTATATGATTTAGTACCCTTTGAAAGGGATTGACTGACACCGTCGTCGTTGACAGGGTTGCGTACCTTTTTTTTTTTTTTTAAATTTTGTCCTGCATTCATAGGATTGCCTTCTAACGGCTGAGACTGTGTGTTGTCCTTTGAGGAGTTTAAGCGTCTTCTTGCCTGCTGTTCAGTACCTTCTGAATTTACAGTTGTTTTCTTTCCCTGTGTTCACTGCCTTCTTCTCTTCCAGGGCGTAATGTCTTCTCTTCAGAGATCTCAGCGTTTTCTTGCCATGGTTTAGCGTCTTCTTCATTCGTATCTTCTTTCTCACAATTAAATGCCTTGTTTTATTTTTAACCCCAATGTTGAGGGTCGTCGTCTGCTACAGAGTTTAGGTCTATTTTCCCAAGGTTTAAAATATTTTTCACTCATATTTTCCCACGATTTAGCGCCTTTCCTTCGTGGTTCAGTAT
>JADBJO010020685.1:25000-30896 GCA_016801955.1 Conus betulinus
GGTAAGGAGGACAACTGATCAATGTTTTGGTCTTCTATCATTGTGTGTGTGTGTGTGTGCAGTTATTTTATTTCTTTATAGGTCAAGGGAGGACAACTGATCAATATTTTGGTCTTCTATCTTGGTGTGTGTGTGTGTGTGTGTGTGTGTGAATTTTTTTTTTTTTTTTAAACCTTTCCTATGACGTACAGTATCCAGTGTTGTATTTCACTTGATGAAACGTAAATGAAAAGAAAACCAATGCTTTGGAGATGTGTGACGGTGTTATTACTATCACTGACATTGTGTATTCTTATTTCTTGACATCTTTAGTGCCAGAGACAGCGTTATACTTTATAGAAATATAAGCGTCACACTGCTGTCCAGCATTTGCAGTCGCCTGCCTTTGGTACGCTGTTGCAAATATTACAGCAACATGCCATATTGTGAAGAGTACATAAACAGTTAAAAAAAACATGTTTTCGCTATATGCTTTCAGTAATTAGCTTTTGTGTTGGTTCTGTTTGTATACATGTGACTATGCGCATGTGCATGTGAAGGGTGTGTGTGTGTGTGTGTGTGTGTGTGTGTGTGTGTGTGTGTGTGTGTGTGTGTGTGTTCACAAGTGCATGTGACTGCATGGGGTGGGGATGGAGTATTTCACTCTTGTACATCTCCTGGAAATTCTGTGCTAGAAATTTCCTCTATTCTGTGCTTCTGTGTCTCTGCCTTCACTTGTTTCTGTAGTTTTATTTTTACATTTTATTCTTATTCCTTGCTATCATCCATTGGTTTCCTGCCTTTCTGGTCCATTCAGCTGTCTTCACGCTTTTTCATCTTTTCTTCCCTCGTGGAAATGGTGATGGTGAACAAATCGGACGGAATGGAGTGTGTGTGTCTGAGAGAGGTGTGTGGAGGCCTAGTGAGTGTGCAGTTGGTTTGCATATTTTTTTTTCAGAGGAAGGGGTAGGGTGGCGGGTGAGGGGGCAAAGGGTGGACAGCTTTCAAAATTTTTGTCTATATTGAAAAGTTTCTGGAGGGTGTGGTGTGTGTGTGTGTGTGTGTGTGTGTGTGTGTGTGTGAGATTTCTTTTTAACCCTTTGTTATGACCGACAGTATCCAGTGTTGTACTTCATTAGATGAACGTTAATGAAGAGAAAACCAATGCTTTGGGGAATGTGTGTTGTGGTGTCATTACTAAAACTGACATTGTGTTTGCTTCTTTCTTGACATCTTTGGTGCCACACAGAGGGTTATACTTTATAGAAGTACAAGCGTCATGCTGCTGTCCAATCTTTGCAATGGCCTGCCTTTGGTACGCTGTTGCAAATATTACAGCAACATACCATATTGTGAAGAGTACATAAGCATCTTTTTTTATGTTTGTGTCAGTGTGTTTGCCTATGTGTTCTTGGAAAATTAGCTTTTGTGGTTGGTTTGAGCACAACACACACACACACACACACACACACACACACACACACACACACATTCTTGTATGTGGTGGTAGTACTTGGGGGGGGGGGGGGGTCCAGTCGCTCTCTCCACCTTCTGGAGTTTATGTGCTAGTAATGTCCTCTTTTCTTTGCTTCTCAGTGACTCTACCTTCACTTGTTCCTTAAGTTTTATTTTACATTTTTTTTTTTATTCCTTACTATCGTCCATCGTTTCCTGCCTTTCTGGTCCATTCAGCTGTCTTTACACTTTTTCATCTTTTCTTCCCTCATGGAAATGGTGATGATGGAGACATCGGTCGGAATGGTGTGTGTGTCAGAGAGGTGTGTGGGGGCCTGGTGAGTGTGCAGTTTGTTTGCGGTATAATATTTTTCAGAGGGGACGTTGGAGGAAGGAGGCGGTAAATTGGGGACAGCTGATCAATACTTGTCTTCTATATTGGAATTGTGTGTGAGATGGATTTTTTTAAAACCTTTTTTATGACTTGGTATCCAGTAGTGTATTTCACTTGATAAAATGTTGAAAACCCATGCTTTGGGGAATGTGTGTGATGGTGTTATTACTATCACTGATATTATGTATTTTTATTTCTTGACAAATTCAGTGCCAGATACAGTGTCATACTTTATACAAATATAAGCGTCACGCTGCTGTCCAATCTTTGCAATGGCCAACTTTTGGTACGCTGTTGCAAATATTACAGCAAACATACCATATTGTGAAGAGTACATAAGCAATTTTTTTAATGTTTGTGTCAGTGTGTTTGCCTATGTGTTCTTGAAAAAATAGTCTTTGTGTTGGTTTTGTGCATAATACATGTGACTGTGCGCTTGTGCAGGCATTAATAATGTGTGTGTTTGTGTGGGTGTGTGTTCGCCTATGGACGTGTTTGTGTGTATGTGTGTGTGGGGAGGTCTTTCACTCTTCACCTTCTGGAATTTGTCCTTGTAATTAACTCTGTCCTGCGCTGCTCTGTGACTCTGCCTTTACTTGTTCCTGTAATTTTATTTTTACATTTTATTTTTATTCCTTGCTATCGTCCATTGTTTTTCTTGCCTTTCTGGTCCGTTCAGCTGTCTTCACACTCTTTCATCTTTTCTTCCCACGTGGAAATGGTGGTGTTGGAGAAATCTGTCGAACAGTGGGTGTGTCTGAGAGATGTGTGGAGGCCTGTTGAGTGTGCAGTTTGTTTGCTTACCTTAATTTCAGGGGGGGGGGGGGGGGGGGGGGGGGGCGTAGGGGAGAGAAGGTGTAAATTGAGGACAGCTGATCAATATTTTAGTCTTCTGTATTGGAGTGTGTGTATGTTTGAGAGAGAGATTTTTTTTTTTTTTTACCTTTATGACTTGGTATTCCGTGTTGTATTTCACTTGATGAAATGTTGAAAAGAAAACCAATGCTTTAGGGAATGTGTATGATTGTGTTATTACTATCGCTGATATTGTGTGTTCTTATTTCTTGACAAATTTAGTGCCACATACAGTTTTATACTTAATAGAAATATAAGCGTCATGCTGCTGTCCAACCTTTGCAATGGCCTACATTTGGTACGCTGTGGCAAATATTACAGCAGCATACCATATTGTGAGGAGTACACACGCCACTTTATATGTTTATTTCTAAGAACACCTTGGCAAACACACCGACACAAAGTTTAGCTTGGGTTTTGTGCATGTACATGTGACTGCGCATGTTACCTGATGTCTATATATACCCACTGATTCGGTTTCAGTTGTGGCAATCATAAAAATGGCAGATGATTTGGAATACCTCACGCGATGAACGATTCTGTCAGGGACTGTGACCAGAATGACCTTGGTGATGAATTTCATTTTGTAATGAAATGTTACAAATATAACGACATTAGAAATCAGTTTATACCTAGAGAATTTACATATACAAAATCCGTATTTAACTCTGTCTGCTTTGTGGTAGTAGAAAGTGTTGCTAAACTTAGCGAAGTTTTTGAAACTTTTAAGTTGTGTACACATTACATTCAGTATGTTAATTATAGGGAAAATTTTGACGTTTGATTTGTTTCATTTCTATTTGATTTGTTTCATGTCCTCCATGCCCCAAAAGGGGGTCGCAGGATTAAAATCTTTGGATCTGTGTGTGTGTGTGTGTGTGTGTGTGTGTGTGTGTGTGTCTCTCTCTCTCTCTCTCTCTCCATGCATGTCATTTCATAAGTATGCAAGAGTGCACATGAATACGCATGCGCGCGCGCACACATACGCACACACACACATTTTCAGTCGACGCCACTTGCAAAACGAATCGCCGGTAACATTCCAAATTGCTGCGTTATATCCGCGAATTTCTATGTGGTTGCTTCGTTATATCCGACTTCGTTATGAGCGGCTTCAGCTGTATATGTTGGTAACAATTCGTTTTCCACCATCTTCATCTGTACGAGAGAGCTTATTCCTGTTGCATGCTGAAGCTGTTGTACTGTATTGAATTCTCATGGCATTGTATGCTCCCAAAGAATTTAAGAAAGTTGTCAATATTCACTGCGTTTGTATATGGTGGGCGTATTGGGGAAGAGGGGGCGTGACGTGGTGGTAGTGCGTAATGAGGCAGAGGGGGCGGATGAAGGACGTGACGTAGTTGGGCGTATTGGGACGGAGGGTGCGTGGCGTGAGTGGACGTAGTGGGGCAGAGGGGCATGGACGCAGGGCACGAGTGACAAGAGTGAGCATATTGTGCTGACAGGGCACAATGAAGGGCACGATATGGTGGGCGCATTTGGCAGAGGGGTGTGAATGAAGGGCGTGACGTGGTGGGCGCATTTGGCAGAGGGTTGTGAATGAAGGGCGTGACGTGGTGGGCGCATTTGGCAGAGGGTTGTGAATGAAGGGCGTGACGTGGTGGGCGCATTTGGCAGAGGGTTGTGAATGAAGGGCGTGACGTGGTGGGCGCATTTTGCAGAGGGGGCAGATGAGGGGCGTGACATGTATGGGGCGATCTGGAGGGGCTGGGATGGAGCAGATGCAACATGAAAAATGGAATGGGCGGGGAAGGGGAGGGAGGGGGGGTAGGGCATTGCTGCACATGGGTGGCCGTAATGAATCGTGGGGGCGGGAGTGGAGGGCAGCGTGGATCTCATTCCTTGAAAAAAAAAAACTTGCATTGGCCTGGGCCATTATCATTGTATGTGTGTGGTGTGTATACACGTTTGTGTGTGTGCATGGGTGTGTGGGCACAGGTCCTTGTGTGTGCCAGTGTATGCAGTGCACAAGTGTATGTGCATGTGTGTATGCATGTGTGCGAGTGCGCTTGTGCATGCGTGCGAGCTTGTGTGTGTGTGTGTGCAGATGTACATGTATATGATCAGTGGGCTTCAGTGAACATGCTCCTGCTCGCAAGCATCTGCACATGTATATTTACATATGTGCGAGTATGTGTGTGTGCCTGTGTCTATGGGCGTATACGCATGTGTGTGTGTGCATGCATGTATGTGTGCACGTGTGTGTTTACATGATTGTATGTGTGCATGAACGCATATGCACAGGCCACGGAAAGGGGCCAAGGCCTACACTTGGTGTACAGGATAATTCTCCGCTACAGGTCAGCCTTGTAGTCGCTTCCTCAGAAGACACAAGCGAAACAGCATTCACCTGAGATTTTAATTCTCTTTCTGCATAACATGCACACCACCAGGAAGGAAACAGAACAATATAGGAAGAGAAGAATAGAGGACGAGAAGAATAGAACAATATAGGAAGAGAAGAAAACACAAAATGCATGTCAAATTAATCATTGCATTCTGCCTGCATGTTAATGTCAGTATCAATATCATGATCATTATCTGTGATTCATTACTGTAAATATCATCATTATCATGATTGATTCATGACGATTACATGCCGAACCACCCCCATGTCCATATTAGAGCAATATTGCAAACTGCTCTCTGCGCTCATGTAAAACAACACAAGACATATTCTGCTTGAACATATTACTTACGAAATCAAATACAAGTTCGATCATCTTCAAAATGAATTATACCGAAAGACCCAATAAAAAATTTTTAAAAAATTACAACAAAAAATTTCAGCATAAATTCAACACACCTTTTTAAGTTGTTTTTTCCACCCACAAACAGTAACTGCTATTAAATACCTGAAAAAAATAGCAAAATTGCTTCAGGAAAAAATCTCTACCAATAGCCTTTCACAGGGGGAACCGTTCATGTAATGCTCCCCTCCTGGTCAGTTTGCAAGGCACAGGTGGAAGGGGGATAAGGGTATGGGGGTGGGGGAGGCATTCACTTTGCCTTCATGATCCCGTCATCATCAGGGCTTGGTCCTGCAGGGGATACTTCAGAATAAGGTGTCGATGGACACCACAGGAATGACTTGACAGTAGTTCAGCGACTTTTCCGGTGGGTTGCCTGCAGTCATTGTGATTCAGAGTAAAACCGAGTGTGGTTGTGTACGAGACGGTGTCAATGAGTGGG
>JADBJO010020686.1:5000-15000 GCA_016801955.1 Conus betulinus
TATCTAACAGGACTACACAATTAACAAAAGGTAACTTTGAAAGCAAAATCATTATCAGAAAAAAAAAAAAAAAAACATCAGTCACTGTCATGCCTAATAAACATGGTAAGTATGCCTTTAGAGTCACACAATCAAATAAAACGTGGGCTCTTGACACGTTTGCCTTACCACATATGCATTTTTGTTCCTGCACTATATTTCGTTCTGAATGCGTCGAGTTTCAGTCTATAAAATACTGAAACAAAGTATACATATAGATGTGTGTGTGTGTGTGTGTGTGTGTGTGTGTGTGTTGGTGATAATGGAAGCTTTTTGTATTATGATGAATTTTGCCAGAAATGGAATTTGAGAGTACATTACTTACACTATCTAAGTTCCATTCAAGCGATAAAAGAAAAGAAATATAACTGTTCAAAACAATGATAGTAACCAGGATCCGAAAGCGATTAAAACGATAAGCAGCGTTAAAAAAGGCTCAAAACCATACTATAATATTCTGGTTGGAAAAACACTTGTCGGTATTATCAAACCACTCATCATTAATTGGCAAAGAAAGTTAAATTCTGTGGTAGACTGGCAAGTCGTTCTAAGATTGATTAGTAAAATAAAAGAAGTAAAAATTAAAATGGTTCCAGATTAGAATTTGCTACAGAATATTGGTTACAAATAATTTATTAAAGAAAATGGGCCTCGTGAGTGATAAATGTAGTTTCTGTAATGACGAATTAGATTCGATCTACCACTATCTTTGGAACTGTGACTTCGCACAAAACTTTTGGATGGAATTAGAAATATCTATGAAAAGAAAATGTCATGTTTGTGAAAGATTATCCTTTAACGTTCAGTTTAATTTTGTTTGGAACAGACGGAAAAACCAAAATCGATGAAATTCTGTATATCATTATCTTATGGGCAAAATTCTTTTATCTACAAATGTAGGATTAATAAAATTAGACCAACCGTGACAGCTTTTTATAGAGAACTCAAATACAACTATCGCACCGAAAAATATAAGCATAGTTTAGAAAATGCACCATTCTGAGTTTGAAAAAAAATGGTTAGTGTATTCAGTGTTACTTAATGATTAAGTGTTCCTTGATGATACGTTTTTTTTTCTTTACTCGATGCTATAGTGTGCCCGTTTTTTGTCATAAAGGACTAGATAAACAACCCCAGCCCTGAAAACATTACCTCTGCTACATGAAAAAAAACAAGGGCCCTTAGATGGAAACTATTACTCCATTCAAATCACTTTTACCTAACAGATATTCTCTTTCACTGTTTTACTACTATGGTATGTGCCACGTAACAAAACATGAATGTTAGCCTTACTAGTATTACAGGACAATTGAAATTATGGGATGTGAGGTGGAGGTGAAAAATGAAAGAGAGGGAGTTTTTTTGACGTATCTACAAACATAGAAAATAAATGAGTGTGTGTGTGTGTGTGTGTGTGTGTGTGTGTGTGTGTGTGTGTGTGTGTGTGTGTGTGTGTGTGTGTGTGTGGTGGTTCGAGGCAAGGGGGGGGGGGGGGGCTAGCTGAGTAGGAAGGAAATCCTTTTTTTCTCTATTAAAGTTTTCTTTTGTTACTATTTATATTGTTTACCATTTCCCACTGAAAATGAACGTTGAAATTCTATGTTAGTTTTTCTTTTCACACGCGAGTTAATTGTGCGATGTTAAAGAAGAGAAGGGGGGGGGGGGGGGGGGGGGGGGAGTAGAGAGAGGGAGAGAGAGAAAAAAAAAAAAAACTAAAATTATGCTGATAAAATATTGAAAGGTTGGTGGATGCGAAAAGGAGGGGTGGTGCTCTCCAAGGGATTTTTCTCCTCCCCGTTTTCTTCTTCCCTCAATCGTAGTCATTTGTAATTATGAGTTTGATATATGATTGATATGTTTATGATCTGTTTTCATATAATCTTTCTTCTGCGCACTGTCCGCTTTCTGCGCTCCTGTCAGCTCTAACTTCATTGGATTAAAATCACCCTTTTTGGGGAAAAAAATATGACCATTAGTCCTCTAGCAGTTTGATATATATGGCAACCATTTTGTTTGGTGAGTAGCATGATTTATTTCCATCATGGACATATACTTTCTCCATTTTATATCTATAATCCAGTTGCTTTAGAAACATGTAGAAAAATGTTAGTTTTTTTGTGTTCTCAATTCTACAATTAAAAATGAAGTATTTTCCCATTAATATTATCAGGTCTAGCATATCACCGGCTATTGTTTTTCTCATCCGTACCAAATGATATAATTTCCACATTAAGGAATAATCTTTTCACAGTGTGAACAGTTAACTTTTAGAGCTCTTTCAAGGTCTCTCCAGAAAGTGCGGATAAACTCACATTCCTACATGTAATGATTAATTGAGTCTTTCTCTCTATTACAGAAATTACATTTGTCGCTATCAATAATTTGCGTACTTTTCAGAACACTATTTGTTACCAAAATTATGTGGCATATTTTAATTTGGAATCATTTTAGTTTGTTTGTTTGTTTGTTTGTTTGTTTTTGTTGATTATCTTAATCCTTTTAGGTACCCTCTATCCAGTCAATGGGTATATTAAGACGTTATTCCCACTTGACAAAGGCACTAATGTTAGAAACTTCATCGGTTCCACAATAATATCGTAATAAGTACGTGTTCCTTTAGTAACACTACAATGTTTTTGAAGTGCTAAAGTTTTTTCCTTTCTAATGTTACCATCTAATTTTAGACTTCTTTTCTTTCCGAAAGCTTTGATCGAACGCATGCAGCTTACATAATTCAGAAAATTGACCTGAAATCTCTTTCTTGACAGTTTCATGGTGGCTTACAAAAGCACCATCCTGATTGATTAACTAGAAATATATTTCTCTGCATCCATCTCTTGTAAAAGAAAGGTTTTCCTCCCACTTTAAACTTCTCATTACAAAAAAGTAGATTCAATGGCTAAATCTGTACTTTCGTATAATTCTACCTGTTTGTAGAATCTTCGATATTCTTGAAAAGTTCCTTTCCAAAATCTGTTAAGAATATTGCTTTCAACAAATCTGTCAGGACCATATGCATCAAAGTTGCTTATTTCGGGACATGATGAATGTAATATTATTTTCCCACTGATAATTATACATGTACGCTTTCCTTATCCAGGCGATTTTTAAGGAGCTGATATACATTTTCAGGTCGGGTACACCTATTCCTCCCTGTTGTATATTACGTATTGGATATTTTCTTTCAGGTTTATCATTTTTGTTGTTCCAAACAAATTTGAAACACATATTCTGTAATAAAGCAATCTGGGTTTCAGGAGGATTTTGTTTAAAGGATCCACAGGTACACCAATTTTGATAGCACTAATGATTTGAGCACAGCTACTCTACTTAATGGTGTTATTATTCTTTTTGTCCATATTTTAAACAAGTTTTGGTCTTCTGAAAACTTATCTTTCATATTAATTTCGGTCATATCCGATAGACTATTCGTAAACCACAGCCGCAGAAGTTTGAGTTTTGAGGGGTTCCATTCCGTTTTTATAACGGGCTCAATTTTGTTTTCGTGGAGTTTTTATTTATATCTTACCAAACATTAAGTGTGTTTTCATAGTTCAATCTAAGTCCAGATGTTTGCTCAAATTCATACAGGTTCGTAACTAACTTTTCATATGAGTTCTTATCTCCTTCTAACGTAAAGGTAAAACTTCCAATTTTTTAACTAGTTTAGATTTTTTACCATGCAGACAGGATATGGGGGAGGGAGGGTACAGAGTCATTGTAGACACAGGAACAAACAAACAAACAAACAACAAACAACAAATTCCTCTGTTAGATCACCATCAGACAAGGCCGACCAGGTTGAGACATTATTATTCTATTGTGCTTTAAACAAACAAACAAAAGGAAAAGGAAATAGCAAAAAAAGGAAACAATAACCAACCAACCAACCAAACAAACAAAATGAAAAAAAGCAGGTAATTACCCTCCCCTCCCCCTTTCCCAATTTAGGTGTTATAAACACATTTGCAAACCATTTTCAGTAGACAATCATCAGGCACATTGCACTCTCTAACATTCTGTAGGACTGGCTATTTTCAATTTCTAACAAATGATTATCGTTTTAATCCTATCATAGTGTCTTGTATTATCTTCAAGAGACGCTCATTTTCCTTGAGCTTTTCAGCATTAGTCATGATGGAAATTTTACTTGTCAGCACATGGAATGTAAGAGACTCGTCGAATATGCATATACGTCTCTGCCTCTGTCTCTGCCTCTGTCTCCATTTCGGTCTCTGTCTGTCTGTCTGTCTGTCTGTCTGCCTGCCTGTCTGTCTGTCTGTCTCTGTCTGTCTGTCTGTCTGTCTGTCTGTCTGTCTCTCTCTCTCTCTCTCTCTCTCTCTCCTCTCCTCTCTCTCTCTCTCTCTCTCTCTCGGGGTGTTCCTGAGGTACGGTACATGAAGTTGAGTGACGCGGTTTTTTTTTTTGTTTTGTTTTTTTTTTTCTGAGGTCTGTGCCTTTACTTTGTTTTCTGCTAGTTCTAGGCAGTGTTGTGTCTCGACAGTTGGCAGTGACTGTTGTGAGTTAGTATGTCGTCTGCATAGCTGACATTTAGGTATGCGTGTGGCATATTTGCTCATATATTTGCGGGTTTTATTTTGAAATGGATAAAACATAAATCCACCGTGAGAATATTAGTGCTGGTGACGAGGTCAAGAATGGACAGTGTGTCTCTTCAGGACTGTTACTGTCTTTATTGTGCTATGGACATTTGCTCCAACGTTGTGGAGACGTAGAACTGACTCCATGATCCTCCTCTGTTAAGCCTGACAGTAAGTGGCAAACTCGTCTAGAAAGTGCCGAAAGTTCCTGCACAGACAGTACCCATAGACCAGGTTCTGCTCCTGTTGGCCTCAGCGTTTCCGTCCGATCCTACTCGGAAGGATGCTATGGCCATTTTGAACAATTCAACCTGAAAATTTGATCGACTGAGTGAGGACATAAAAGACGTGAAAACAATGTGTGCGAATCTACAAGGTGAAATGACTGGTGTAAAGCAAGAAATGTCTGCCTTGAGGCAGGATAATGACAGGTTAAGGGAAAAAAAAAAAAAAAAAAAACACTAGACTCACTGACAGGGTGGAATCTTTGGACAGGAAGGTAGACGACCTGAAAGGGAGGTCGAAGAGGTATAAAATCATAATCCACGGTATTCCTCGTAAATACAATGAGTCCTAGCAACAATGTCAAGCGTTGGTACACGATATAATTACAGATAAGCTGGAACTTCTGGACGATATTCTTTTCGACCGTGTACATCGCCTGAACTCAAAGTCGAGCCCGCCAATAGTAGCAAGACGCACTTTCTATAAAGTTGAAGTAAACGTTTTGCGTGTGAAACAAAAACTGAAAGGAACTGGGTTATTTTTTTGGGTGAAGACCTTTCTTTGCTAATAAGGGAGATCAGAACAAAGCTCGTTCCACACCTGAAATCATCCAGACCACAGGGCATGAAAGTGTCTGTGGATTGTAATCGCCTTAAGATCTACAGCAAAAAAGGCTTGGTCTGTATGGCAGTGACAATCTGATAGAAATTAAACAGGATTCAGGCCGGCCTGATCGGAGGAAATTGTCATGTTATCAGAGCTGGAGGGAGGCGGAATGTAAGCCATCACTGCACAGAGTGCCTGTTCCAAATTCACGTGGGGTCACTTTAACTGGGGCAGTGAACGATGCTGACGTAAAGCAGACAGGCGATGAAAATCCCGTGGCAGGTTGTCACTGCCATCGGTGTGCACGAAAACGTGTTAGCACACACCGACACACAGTCAGCCAGTGTGTTAAATGTAGATTCTGTTTTTTGACCGTAATCTTTTGAGTGATGCCTCTTCGATCACACATAGTGATGTAAGTTATCTGATGTAACAAATGATAAGCTCGAAGCTTTGCGAAGTGATTTAAAGGGAAAAGGTTTGAGAAAGAAAATGTGTGGTCGTGAGGGGTGAGTGTGGTGATGAGAGTATGCATGTTGACGAAATAAACAACAGGGTTGAATGTGGCAGTGAAAATGGCTGAGAAAAAAGTGACGATGACTGTGTATTTTGGAATGGGATCATCAATGGTGATGATTATGTGAATGATAAAAGTGATAGTAGTTATGTGATGGTGAATGAAACTGGCAGTGTGGTTGACTGATTTCAAGGTATCAAAAAGCAATAGAGACATTGCGGCATCGTCTATTTCTATGCCTACACCTAATTTAAAGACAGCGACTGATCCTAAGACTAAAATTGATTCTATGAATACGATCGAAACAAGACACGGTGGTGATTGTACTACTAGATATTTGATTAAACAAAACGAGAGGTCCGACTGACTGCATGAATTGCACACACACACACACACACACACACACACACACACACACACACACAACTCGTTCACAGCAAGGGTAAACAATTATGATGTAAAATGTGTGTTGTCGTGTGCAAGATGACAGTAATTCGTCTAATAAGATAAAGATGTGTAGCCACATTAATCAAAATACATGTGGTATAAACGGTCTGAACAAATTTGTAAATTGTGTAGCATTCTTCATTGGTATATATTTGGATTATTTCAAAAACTAGATAATAGACATTTTGTCCACTTTAGTTCTTCCTTTGACTTTGTTTGTTTGTTGGAAACGTTTGCAGAGTCGTTTCAGTCAAACCTTTTTTTTTCCCCAAGACTATGAATTAATTGTAAAGCCAGCTGTAAAATGTACGAGACAGGGATGGGCCCCAGGAGAATTAGTTTGTATCGCACATAAAAGTCTTGTCCCGTATGCGTACCACATGAGTTGTGAAAGTCTGTATACAATATTGCTTAGATTTGACAAAGACTTTTTAACTCTTATAAATCTGTCTTACTTGAGTGTACTTATATACCTCCAGAAAATGCACCTTTCTACCCACTGAATGGCTTTGCTTATGGCATCGAAATGTTGGAAGAATGTATTGTAAACAAGTTGGCTTCCTTCGATGATACTGAGCTACTCTTTGTGGTTATATGATTGCAAGAACTTCGTTTATGGAAAAAAAAACAAAAAAAAACAACAACTTTTTTTAGCATGTGCACTGTGCTAGGATTTACAATTATGAAAGGAGTATGTAATAGCGATCTCGAAGATTCAGTCGCTCAAGGTCACAGAGCCAAACAAGAAGCATGTATTCCTTTGTTTATTCGGTCTCTCTCCCATAAGTCTTTACGTATCTTATTTGCATGAAGGGAGCTAATGAAAGGTATGCGAAATACTTCCCTTAGATCGATAGCTTAATTCGTCTACTAAGGTAAGCTTATCCTACAACTCCCTCTTTTTTCCGAGTGGGAATGTCTTTCATAAATGTCAAAGAACTATTTGGTATGCTGACAACAAATTTTCAGTTTCTTGCTTTTTTTCCGTCTCCTTTTCTCCTCCTATGTTTTTTTTTTTCTTTTAATCTAAAAAAATGTAACTTTGAAGAATTAATATCAGTTATTGACTTCAGAAAAGGAGATAATTAACTTTGGCAAAAGTTTATGTGTTCACAGTTATAAGTGTGATGATTTTCTTCAGATCAAGTCGCTTTGGCTTCTCTTCTTTATTGTTCTCTGGGATCTGTGGAGTGTTTTTGTGGTGGCTGGGGAAGCAGAAGTTGGATCAAAGGTTGGCGATGGAAGAGGGGATTGTTGAGGTGTAGCCGTAGGGGGACTTCTTTATGGTGATCTTTCTGGTGATGAAGGCAAGAGTGGTGTAGATGAATCTTCAGCCGTGGTGAGTGTATTTCTCAGGAACTACGAGTTCTCTGAAGTTGCTACAACGTGTGTCCTGTTGCGTCTGATGGGGCCAGTTACAGTCAAGACAATGTAGGAACAGGGGTTGTGGTGTCTCGCCATGAGTTCTGATTTATTCATGTCTTTGATAAAGACGGTGTGACCTGGTTTCAGAGGTGGTGCTTTTCTGGCAGCATGGCGTTTGCTGAATTTGGCCCTCACAACGATCGTGTTTTTTGCGTGCACCAAAATAAAGATCAAATAAATGTACAAGTTCATCAAACTGGATAGTGTTTTTCATTGATTTTCATGGTCGACATCATATCGTCTGCAATTTTCTCCCATTGTGTATACAAATTCACTGACCTGTTCTTCACGACTTTTGTTTGCCAAACCTGACCCAGTTCGATATCGTTGGAAACGTTGCTTCCATTTCGGCCAGCTGCCTGCCATGCCGTCAAAGGCTTTTGGTGGTGGTAAGTTGATTGGGCATTGAACAGCTTCGCTCGGCCTTTCTTCCATGGTTTTTTTTTTTTTTTTTTTTTTTTTTTTTTTTGACAGGGTTTGAGGTTCAGTGGCCGTTGCCACCATGTAAGATTCAGTCGCTCAAGATCACATGGCCAGACAAGCAGAGCGTAGCCATTTGTTTAATCGGCGCTCGTTGGGGTTCGCAGGGGAGGTCGACCCTCCGATGGGCTGGCGTGTTTGCTTTGGCCGGTTGGAGAGATCGTGTCAGCCCGATTGTCAAAGGGGCAGGCAATCCTAGACGCCCTTTGACTCTCCCTGGTCCGTGGGTTAGAGTTATCTCCCCTGTCCCGTATTTCCGCTTTTCTCACCCCATGGGTCTTGGTGCCGTGGTCAACACGAAGTGGGGATCCCGGGTTGGGGGGTTTGGAGTAGGGGCTTGGAACGGTCATTGACTGTCCCTGATTAAGACTAGGGTAGAACTTCTCCCTTTTGTCCTCACCAGTTAACTCTCATGTGGTCGGATACCAGTGCCTTCGTTAAAATCTGACGGGGTGATTAGCCTGGTGGCTTCACTTAGAGCTACATATGAGATATGTGTGCTTGTATGAGTAGGTGGGCTGGCTGGATGTTGGTTGATTGAGACAGGGTATTGGACAGAGATGTGTTGGCCAATGAAGTTACTATGTGTGAAGCTGAGGGGGTGTGTCCCCCGAGTGTGTGTGTGATATATGACATGTTTTAAGTAAGCGAGAAGAGAGACAACTGCGCTCTCGTTCACCACTCTCAAGTAACGTACAACACCAAGGAGAGGCCCTGAGACTCGGGAGAACTGTGAACTCTGTGGACTCACGAGGAGACCACGAGAGCGAGACCCATAGTGCAGGATCACAGCAGCTCTCTGAGACAGAGAACAGAGGTGTCTGTGACTGTGACGAGATCCGGTGGGGGGAAAGGCCAACCCCCAAATCTCGTGATGGTTTGGGTCTGCCCTACTGGCAGTGTTTGTGTTGGGACATGCAGCCAGTAGGGATTTTGGAGACTGTCACCAAGCGTTCCTAGATTCCCGTTGTCCGTGTGATTTCCGTGAATCTCCAGTGAGGGAACTTTGGTTGTCAGGTAGGAGAGAGGAGGCGGCGGCAGTTGCCTGAGATTTCTATGCGTGACACACCTCCAGTCAGGTGTGACCCACGGTGAAGTGTCGGTGCGTCGGCAGTACATAGGAGACCCCCACAGGACGGTCCAGTGGGCGGAGTGACCAGAGACTTGGGCAAAGTCTAATAGGCCCAGTGTACTGCCCAGGCTCCAGAGAGGGAGCAGAAGAGGGAGACATCCCTGGCGGACGTCCGGCGCCGACGACAACCTGATAGGCTGAGTGGGGGGCGAAGTGCGGCCCCGACGGGAAACCGGCACCCAGCTGAGACTCCAGGGACCAGCAAGTGGGCAGGGGTAGGCCAGCAGAAACTTGGAGGTCAACCCCTCGCCTTCATCCTCAGGTGTGAGGGTGTAAAGTCCGTGCCAGCAAGGACAACGCGACGACAGTAAGAGGCAAGAAGTGGGACGGCGCCCCCACAGACATTGAGAACTGTGTGAGCCTAGCCGAGTTCGAGTGTGTGTGTGTGTGTGTGTGTGTGTGTGTGTGTGTGTGTGTGTGTGTGTGTGTGTGAGAGAGAGAGAGAGAGAGAGAGAGAGAGAGAGAGAGAGAGAGAGAGAGAGAGAGAGAGAGAGAGAGAGAGAGAGAGAGAGAGAGAGACCACCCTCC
>JADBJO010020686.1:25000-30896 GCA_016801955.1 Conus betulinus
GAAATGGGATATTGCTTATATTGACAGACAATAGAAGAGAACAGAAAAGTGGCACCTGAGGTACTCCGTATTGGACTGGCAACATGGCTGATGGAGAGAGAGAGAGAGAGAGAGAGAGAGGGAGAGAGAGAGAGAGAGAGAGAGAGAACTCACATGAGAGACAAATCAAGCATGTACGTGCTAAAGTGTGCCTTTTCACTTACTACAATATATCAGCTGTGTCACAACAACATCCCCGTTGCTTAATGCATTTCTTACTTTTTTCAATTCAATGTTCCTGCTGTATTTCAGACAATGAAATAATTCGGGTTTGATATGGAGTGAAAGTAACCGAATTCCAATAAAAAAACGACATATTCTAGAAATACAAAGTGGACACCGATCTCGTGAACACGTGTGGCAAACAGAAACCAGCAAAATTGTTTCTTTTTTTCACACAGCTCGACGAAATCAGCATTCAGATTTTATTTTGCTTGCTTCACCTAGTGTGCAGCTATTATCTTGAATTTGCCGACGGAAAAAAAAAATCAAAAACAAAACAAAAAAAAAAAAAATATATTTGGTCATCTCAGTCTGCACTCTGATCTTTCTTTTCCATCAACATTTATTCTTTGCACAGTGAGATTTTACACCATGGAATATACGTTCTAATTTTCTATATGGTGTCTATTGTTTCGTGTACTGTTACCTGATCATGTACTCAGCTCTGCAAATGACTAAAAGGGATTTCTGTTATTTGTCAAATAACACAGAACGTGCTTTACAAAATCTCGAAGTTTCTGGTAGATTATTTCACACACACACACACACACACACACACCCACACACACACACACATGCACGCACGCACGCACGCACGCACACATACATACACACACACGCGCACGCACACACGCACGCACGTACGCATGCATGCACGCACACGCACACACACACACACACACACACACACATTGTCATCGCAAATCTTGATAGAAGTCCAGTAAGTAGGCCGACAGACCTGAACAGTGGACAAAAAAGCCAGCTCCACGAACTATCGTAGGCCTACTTACGCTGATGCAACAAGATCAGTTCCACCACCCCCAGTCCCAAATCACCAGCAACAACAGATTCGGGGCTGGTGGAACTGAATCACAGCAAAAAAAGAAGCAAACGAAACAAAAGAAAAATGAAAGAATACCTGTTAAGAACGTAACCAGTATTGACGTCAAGGCAGGACAACGTAAAAATCAAAGAAAAGAAAGCGGAAAGGAACAAAGGACGTTCCTTGGTCGTGCTTCTGCACACGGCTGAGTTGAAAGGAATAGATGGAGAGAGACTGGGTTGGTCTTACGGTTTTGAAACGATATCAAAGAAAACTTACAATGTCAAAGATCTGGAACTGACAATTAATGCAATTCTAACCACCCTGCAAAGACCAGTGGATGCTATTGTTGTTCACTGTGGAAATTAATGACATCAAAAATAAAGATCCAGCCGTCTGCAGTGCAGTTTGCAAAGACTGTAAAAGGTATTGCCACCCGAAACACAGAAGCGGAAATCATCATTAGCAAAATCGCCCCGTTCAGGAATTCAGAGCTGGAAATAAAACGAGACCTGTTTAACGCTCTGACGACCTCTGAGCTCTTCGGTGTTTCCAGAGTGTCTTTCATCAACCATGGCAATCTCCATCCCAACGCCAGGACGCTGAGAGACGACATCCATCCGACCCGAAGAGGAGCCAGTACGCTCGCCGGCAACCTGGGAAAGACACCTCCGACGACTGTTTCTGGAAGACACCAAGGAAGACAGCAAGACGCATCGTGCTGCATCCACCCGGTTTTTTTCATCCTACCCAAGACATTGTGATCTACCTTTTCCGCAAGACAGAGGCGCGTGGTGGAACTATTACGATGCCCTTAGAAACTGGCGCTAGGTCAAGATCTGGCTGGATAGAACATTGTAAAAGGAAGTAGATTTGTTCTAATTTCAGCTCAGGCACAATCTTGTCTGACTGATTTCATTTTGAACTGTTGGAAATCATCGTTATCTTGAAGATTCCTCCTCTTCTCTCTCTCTCTCTCTCTCTCTCTCTCTCTCTCTCTCTCTCTCTCTCTCTCTCTCTCTCTGTTATAAGGCTTCAGGGCCTACTTAATCAACAGACATTCAAACGTATTCATATTCTTTCATCCTTCCCATCTTTGTGTTCAATTGGGGCATTACTTCCTTTCCTAATTCTTTTTACTAGGTTGAATTGTTGATATTTCATCAGTGACATGCCTGGTAAATCAATGGGAATTTTACAATGGAATGTCAGATCGGTGCTGACAAATGTAGCGTGGTTAATTCAACATCTAGCAGATCATAGCTATCATATATTGATTTGCAATCTCTAAATGTATGCAAATCCACATTACCGAAGGTGCCTCACTTTTACTACCCACCAGTACATAATAGAGTTTCTGATTCAAAAGAAAAAAAAATCACACGGCTATATATATCAGAGAAGGTACAGAATATGTTCACTGTCCGTCACCTGCACCATCTGATCTACCACACTTATATTCATGCGCGGCCAGTGTGAAACTTAACAGCATTGTTCTCAATGTTGTCTCTGTATATCTGCCGAAAGGGCCAACTGACCAAAACACTGAGTGGCTACACGCAATACAAAGCACGAATGAAAAATGGCTGATTGCCGGTGATTTCAATGCACACTCTCCTTTTTGGGGAAAAGTGTTGGTCTCTACTGTAACCAGCAACTGTTTTTCGTTGAAAATGTTGTCGATTCTGATTTGTGTTTGCTCAATAATGGAAATGTAACCAGAATTCCAGATATTTATACACATAAAACAAGTGCTATAGACTTGTCTTTGTATTTTCCCCAGTTAGCTTTTGATTGTACTTGGCAAACGTACGAGGGACACTCTCGGAAGTGATCATTTGCCGATCATAACAACAGTGAATGAAATGTATAATATTCAGGAATTACCAGATGACAAAATTCCCAAATACAATTATAAATTTGCCGACTGGGACAAGTTTAAAACTCTCCTTACCAGCATAGATGTAGATAGTGTTTGTGGAATAGAAGAGAGTGTGGATAATATGTATTCAAATTTCAACAAACTGATACTTTTCGCTGCAAATGGTTCCATACCTAAATAAATCCTATACAAAACAAAAAAATACAAAAAAAAAACACGTCATGCTGGGAATGTCTGGTGGACCAAAGATTGTGAAGAAGCTGTAGCTTTAAAGAAGCTTAAATACAAGGAATATGTTAAAAACAAAAGTGAGGAAAACCATCAAGAAATGAAGAAAGCAAAGGCACACTCTAAAAGAGTTATTGCAAAAGCAAAGCGACTTTACTGGTCATCATTTTGCGCAAGAGAAATTTCCCAGCATAAAGATCTTCAAAAGGTATGGAAAAAGTTTCAAGTTATTAAAAAAGGGATAAATATTCCAAGCTATCCTATTAATTTGGAGACTAAGAAATTCCCGACTCCATATGAAAAAGCCGAAGCTTTTGCTAATATGTTTTCTAAGACCATGCGCCTGGAAAGCCTTCCACACGAATGCAGACAACATCGAGAAGAGCAAGAACAAACTGAACTTTATGATGAACCAGTTCAAAATAATGACCATTTCATAAATGCACCCATAACCACACAATAATTAAAGGATGCCGTCTCTTTTAAATGCAATAAAACATCGTCGGTAGGGCTGGACGGTATTTCAAATCAAATGTTACAAACACAGGCCAGAAAACTGTTTTTTTTTTTTCTTTTATTAAAAATGTTTCAAAAGATTTTGGATAGATGATCTTATGCCAGTTATTTGGAAACAGTCAATAGTAATTCCACTTATAAAGCAAGGGAAGCCTGTCACAAGCATCGACAATTATCGACCTGTCGCTCTGACTTCTCATGTTGCAAAACTTATGGAAAAGAATGTACTAATAGGCTTATCTATTTTTGTAACAAAAATCATATAATACCTACTAATCAAGCAGGCTTTATAAAGGGAAGATCTACCACTAATCACATCGTAAAGTAACAACTCAAATCAAATATCAGTTTGCCAGACGGAAGAGTGTTCTGGCTACATTCTTTGATAATAGAAAAGCTTTTTGATAGTATATGGCATGCTAGATTGTTGTACAAATTAAAGGCGATTGGGGTTTCAGGTAATTTTTACAGTTATATTAAGAGACTTTCTAACACAAAGAAGTGTACAGGTCAGAGTACAAAAACACATATTCCCAGTTGTAAACATTGGATATGGGTATTCCTCTGGGTTCTGTAATAGCTCCAATGCTATTTAATATTTTGCTGTATGATCTTCCAAAACATGTAACTAAAAATGCTACAGTTGTACAATATGCCAATGATCTGTGTATGTGGATAAATACTAGTATGAGAAAAAAAAAAACACCCAAAAGAGCAATAAATTACCACAGAAAACTTTATCAGGCCGAGCTTGATAATCTTAGCAAATACTTGTTTTTAAACGGTCTAAAGCTTTCCCAGAAAAAAATCACATGTGGTTTTATTCAAACAATGGGGATGATCCCTCTGATTTACCATGTTTTAAGCTGGGAGGGATAACACTTGCGTATGTACACTTAATTAAATTCTTAGGTGTCCACTTCACATCGAAACTCATATGGAATAACCATATTGATTACCTTTAAAGTAAGGCAAGAAAAACTTTCAATTTTCTGAAAATTTGAGCAAGCCAAGCTGGTGCCAAGATGGAAAAAAACCATTAAAGCTCTTGGCTTTGGCATTAATTCGTTCTAAATTATCATACGCCCAAGAGGCTTTCTTTAGCGCACCTAAATATTTGTTACGAAAACTACAAAGTGTAGATAGCAAAGCCTTCAAAATTATGCATAGGAGTTCCCGGTATATGCTCCACTTTGGGGGACATACAGAGAAATAGACGTCTTACTGTTAAATGAATATAGGGAATCTATCACTTGCAAAATATTTCATGAAATGTTCAACCATGGAAGGTGTGAATGTGAAACGGAAATATTATAAACCCCAGAGAGTGATTATCCAAAAAGAGCAAAAAATATTGCCTCTCTGTGCACTATCAGTTCCCACACCTGCTGATTTGTTTAAGAAAAAGTAATATAGATGTTAAGTCTTTGTCAAAAACGTCTCTTATAGATCCCATTCCAACTTGGGAAAGAAAGAGGGCGAAGTTTTGATCTTGATTACACTGATACAAAGAAAGCAAATCAGCCTTACATCTTGTCATATTTAACGAAGATGCAAATGCAAGATAGATATTCCAACCATCTTTAAGGTGTACACAGATGGATCGTTGACGAGTAACAAAGAGGCCGGATCAGCATTTGTTATTCATCGCTGAAAGTAGAAAAAGCATATTTCATTGGAAAATATCGCTCCATATTCGTAGCTGAAATGATAGCGATACTTATGGCGTTGACATTTCTAATTTGATTTACCGCAGTCAATTTTCAAGTGTTGTTTTGTGTAGATTCGCTGTCAGTGTTACAATCGATTAAGTTTTTTTTAATTCAAATTCAGATAACTTTATTTTGAAGGAACATTCCAACATTTAATCCACGTCTTGATATGTAAGAGGAACAGATATAACTTCTTTCGGTTCCTTCACACTGTGGAATTTCGGGCAATGAACTTGCTGACAGATGTGCGAAAAAAGGCGCTGAAAATGGAACGAGGGGTACAAACTATTTCCATACCGTTCACTTTGAAAGAGGAGTCAACAATTTTTAAAACAAAACAGCTTGGGAATATTTTAGAAATGGGGCAGAACAAAGCTGTCACCATTCACAGACACAAAATAATCCTCTTTTTAGTATTGATCATTCAAAAGCATCCAAATCTCGCACGAATTTAGATATGCCTCAATACAGAAA
>JADBJO010020687.1:2500-7500 GCA_016801955.1 Conus betulinus
TTTTGGCAGTGACTGGGTCCTAGGGAGCATGCCGTCTGCATCCCTGACAGTCAGATACATGTGCGGTAGATTTGCTCATACATTCGCGGGGGTGTATGCTGACACGGATGAAATTCAAATCCGCCATGAGAATGTCCATGTTGAAGATGAGGTCACGAGTATACGACGTCACTCTTGGACTGTTGCTCTCTCTCTCTCTCTCTCTCTCTCTCTCTCCTCTCTCTCTCTCTCTCTCTCTCTCTCTCTCTCTCTACAGACATTTGCTCAAACGGTGGTGGTGACGAGCAGCGGAAATCCAGGACCTGGCCAAGCCTAAGGCTGACAGCAAACGGCAAGCCCGTCCAGACAACGCCGGAAATTCCCACAGAGACAGTGGATGTGGAAGGTGTCTCCTTCGGCTGCTTTCCTGGTCCGCTCCCACTCTTCCAGGATGTCGTGATCATTCTGAACGATTTAAACCTGTAAATTCAATCGCCGAGTGAGGGCATGAAAGATGTGTGGGAATTAAACCTGGTGTGCTAATCTCCAGGATGACATGGCTGGTGTAAAGAAGAAAATGTCTACCTTGAAACAGGACAGTAGCAAGCTGAGAGAAGAAATCACTACTCTCACTGTTAGGGTGGAATCCTTTGACGTGAAGGGTATACGACTTAGAATGGTGGTCGAAGAAAAATAAGAACATAAACCATGGTATTCCACGTAAAGACACTGAGTCCTGACACGAATGTGAAGCTTTGGTACACGATATGATTGCGGACAAGCTGGAACATCCGGCCAAAAATTCTTTCCGACAGTGTACACCGCCTGAACTCAAAACCGAACTCGCCACTTGTAACACGATGCACATTCATTAAGGACAGAGTTAAGGTTTTGCATGCGAAACAAGAACTAAAGGAACCGAAGATATTTCTTAGCGAAGACTTTTTCATTTTCGAGGTAGGGACATCAGAAAAAAAAAAACAAAAAACCTCCACCTAGAGTCTGCTAGATCGCAGGGCAAGCAAATGTCCATGGTTTATGATCACCTTGCGATCAACAGCAGAAAAAGTTCTGTCTGGGTGTCAGTGACAACCTGGTAGAAATGAAATAAGTCAGGCCGGGCCCTGTGGCTGGAAGATGTCCTGTTGTCAGAGCCAGAGAGAGGTGAAAAATAAGCTGTCGCCGCACAGAGTGCCTGTTCCAAAGTCACGTGGGGGCACTTTAAACTGGGGCAGTACAGTGAACGATGCTGACTTGAAAAGCAGACACGCGATGAAAATCCCGTGCAGGTTGTCACTAACATCTTGTAGCGACAAGAACATGCCAGCACACACAGACATACAGTCAGCCAGTGTGTTGAACGTGGATTCGTGTTTTTGACCGTTATCTTTTGAGTGATACTTCGATTGTACGTAGCAATGTTACGTTATCAGATGTGACACTGAATAGAAATTGAGGAGGAATGTTCCATCTGACCGAGTGGCGATCATGACATTTTCTAATGCACGACTGTGTTGAGCGGTCTGGGTAGACCCCCCCCCACCCCCCACCCCAACACTTCCCCTCACTTCTGCATTTACCCTTCAGACTAAGTATGAAACTCTGGGCAAAAGTACAGTGCTCACTAGGCAGACGTCTGCTGCACAACAAAACACTGGGCACCGTGGGGACCTCCCTCTGTCGGACGCTCTGCAAGACCAAATTTATAGCTGAATCGGCTGAGTGAAAACTATCGTTATTCCGGAAAATGGAAGGAAAGTGAGAGCTTATGGACTGTCTGCTTCTGATCCCAGAAAGTGATTATGATCGGATAACTCCAAGCCATATTGAAGAGAACAGACAGCTGAGACACATCACAGTTCTAAACTGAAAGTGATTATGATGGAATAATTCTAAGCAATACTGAAGAGAATAGACAGCTGAGACACATCACAGTTCTAAACTGAAAGTGATTATGATGGAATAATTCTAAGCAATACTGAAGAGAACAGACAGCAGAGACACATCACAGTTCTAAACTGAAAGTGATTATGATGGAATAATTCTAAGCAATACTGAAGAGAACAGACAGCCGAGACACATCACAGTTCTAAACTGAAAGTGATTATGATGGAATAATTCTAAGCAATACTGAAGAGAACAGACAGCCGAGACACATCACAGTTCTAAACTGAAAGTGATTATGATGGAATAATTCTAAGCAATACTGAAGAGAATAGACAGCTCAGACAATGACAGTTCTAAACTGAAAGTGATTACGACTGGATAATTCCAGGCAATACTGAGAAGAATAGGTAGTCCAGACACATCGCAATTCTAAACTGTCACCGTTCCACTCTCACCATCGCGGACAGGCTTGACCAGTGCTTGAGGCCGTGTGGGTCTAGCCACCAAACCTCAAAGGTCGCTACGTCTGTGGGCGCTCTTGGAGAGAACCTGGGAAGGCAGGGGCATGTTGTCCTTTGTGACAATCTCAAGGAGGTCACAGCACCCTCTCCCAAAACCATCCTCCAAGGTACGATTGAAGGAGGGCGCAGACGAGGACGGCAGAGAAAAAGCTGGTCCGACAACATAAAGAACTGGGACCAAAATGACCATGCCAGATCTGCTCACGACAGCCACTAACAGAAGAGCCTGGAGAGAAACGGCGGCTGCCTCATCACGTCCCCCCCAACGACCCCAGCGGTCAGGGGAATGACTGACTGACCCTGACTGACAAGGAGGTCATGTTTTCACCCACGCCTATCGGTGTGTCTGGCTGGTGGCAGCAGTACGCAATCGCTACCGGACCGTTTTTATGCAAACCTGGAAGAAATATGGAAATGTGGGCCGAAGGATAAAGTCTGTACATTTAGGTGCTGATCGGCCATTGTGGCTCAGTGGTTAGCGTCGTGGATTTCCATCTGGGAGATCGGGAGTTCCAGTCTCATCATAGTTCTTTTTCTTTCTAGAAGTTTTCTGCCTGAAGGTTCCTATCAAGAGTTGAGTTAGGTATGGGCTCATCTGCGAAACTGGAACCAGAGGGAGTTTCAGAAGCGGAGGGAGTTTCAGACACTTCACTGATGCGTCTCCCGAAAGCGCTGCTCATTTTTTTTTTTACCAACACAGTAGGTGTCTCGATCTCTCGGGCCTGGTTATAACGCTGGGATATGTTAGGAATTAATGAGCCTAGAACAGTTCTGTCACGCAGCCTCAGACCGAGAAGAAACTCCATGACATCAGTTTGCATCGTCCTCATTCATCGCAAAAAAAAAAAAACTCACTTCTTTTTTTTTTGCCCTGTGATACTGTGCTTTCATGGTTAATTCAATAACGATGATGTCTTCGCCACGTCTATGACCTTGATAAATAGTTTTTTTCCGAAGTCGTCGGTATCAACAAGTTCACAGGGACTGCTTTCGTTGGACATAGATGATGGCGCTCATTAACAACGCGATATTTTTTTTTTTTGTCGGTATGGGGCTTAGTAGGTGGTGCCCTGCTTCGATTGGATCAGAACCAGCACCTCTGAACAGCCTGAAAAGTGCTTCAGCAGCAGAGCAGTGTCTCCTCTGGTGGGTTGCCTTATGACGGTTTTGGCATCGACCGCTCCTGGTGGACTGCCAGTGCCAGAACAAGCAACAAGCAGGAGTGTGGCTGTGGACGGCACAGGAAGCCGGAATGAGCGGCAGGGAGGGGGGAGGGGGGGGGGTGGGGGTGGGGAGGAGGGGCGAAATGCAGCTGAAGTGGCACAGAGGATGAAAAGGAAAAATATGGATGCAGATCCGGGTTAAAAGCGGATCCAGGATCAGTCAAATTGTGTAAGTGGCCTGTGGGTCGTTCCAGAGCCCTTCTAGTTTTCAATAGCTTAGTTACGAATCCCTATTAAAACACACACACACACACACACCAGAAGGCTGATACCACTGACAATGGAGAAAAACAAAGGCTCGAAATTAATTTAGATGGTGCGTCTCCTAGCACTCTCCGTCCTGCTGAAAATAAAACAGTTGAAAACAAACAAAACAAACAAAACAAAAAAAGCTTTCAATGACAGGGAAGAATGACTCACAAAAAGCTTTAGATAACGGGGAAGAATGACTCACAAAAAGCTTTAGATAACGGGGAAGAATGACTCCCAAAAAGCTTTAGATAACGGGGAAGATTGACCTCCCCCCAAAGCTTTAGATAACACGGAAGAATGACTCACTAAAAGCTTTAGATAACACGGAAGAATGACTCCCAAAAAAGCTTTAGATAACGGGGAAGAATGACTCACAAAAAGCTTTAGATAACGGGGAAGAATGACTCACAAAAAGCTTTAGATAACAGGGAAAGAATGACTCACAAAAAGCTTTAGATAACAGGAAAGAATGACTGACTAAAAGCTTTAGATAACAGGGAAGAATGACCCCCCCAAAAGCTTTAGATAACACGGAAGAATGACTCACAAAAAGCTTTAGATAACACGGAAGAATGACTCACAAAAAGCTTTAGATAACACGGAAGAATGACTCACAAAAAGCTTTAGATAACGGGGAAGAATGACTCCCAAAAAAGCTTTAGATAACGGGAAGAATGACTCACACAAAGCTTTCAATGAATGACTCACAAAAGCTTTAGATAACAGGGAAGAATGACTCACAAAAAGCTTTAGATAACAGGGAAGTATGCCTCACAAACAGCTTTCAACAACAGGGAAGAACGACTCACAAAAAGCTTTACCTAACAGGCAAGAATGACTCACACAAAAAAAAAAGCTTTCGATAACAGGGAACGGTGATTCTCAACGGTATGGACAACAAAAGTTCTTTGCGATCAATCACTTCGTCTGTTTTTTGTCGTTTTCGTGGGCGACTGATCAGTCCGGAGGATTTTCGCATTACCTTCAGATCAATCATTGAAATGTTTTGGTTTTCGTTTGGCTTTTCTTGGTTTGGTATGGATTTGTTTATCGCTGGGCTTTGCTGTTCTTTCTCCTACGCTTCCAGTGCTCAGAGCCTTGCTTCCCTTGAATAGCCGGATGCTTGCCTCCGTTCTAT
>JADBJO010020687.1:10000-30893 GCA_016801955.1 Conus betulinus
CACACACACACGCGCACACACACACACACATACACTGCCATTGCCTTCAGGGTTCTGGTCCTCTTCTTACCTGAAATCCCGAGCTGTTTCCTGAGGTCGTATGCTGATGAGCCTACACACATCCCCTCGCTCCAACCTCCACGGCGAAGACCTGGGCCTGGAATCCGGGCTCCCTCAAGCTGCTCGCTAGACTGGCCTACTTCTCCGAGCTCGATCAGAGTCTTCTGTTTCTATGAACCCAGAGTGGAGAGCAATATCGGATCTCGTGCCACTCTTCCTAATGATCGCCGCAGGGTTCCCTCCATTCTGGAAGCTCTGCTGTGCGTTCCCAGTCGTCTGTTCCATCCAGTGAACCCCGCTTCCATGTTCTTGATGCCACAGCTGTTCCAGACCATGATCTGTGGTCTCTTGCCGTGTAGAACTTTGTGGCTGGAGCGTTTGGTGGCGTAGATCTTCCTCCAGCAGTGCTATAACCCGCATGTACGATCCCCTTGAGCAACTTAGTCGTGCCTCCATGTGTATCTTCCATTGGGCTAGCGCTGCTTTGCGTGACCTCCGGACATGTTCAACTGCTTGTTTCTCGTGACACACTGGACACGCAGGTTAATCTGATTTCCCCCAGTTGACCAGGGTATAGAATTCAGGGTAGGAGGTCATATATACAGAGATGTGAGGATGAAGCTGACTCTTAAGAGGTGCCACGTGCCATGTATCATTCCAGGTGAACTTCTTGGCAGTGCGTTTTCCCCCACGCAGTCCACTGTCCTTGTTGGCTGTGCTGGATTCCTCTGTGGATTCTCTTGGCGTCCTCTTCTTTCTTCAGCTCCTCTATTACCATGTCTGTCTTGGCTTTCCTCCCCCCCCCGCCCCCGCCCCCGCCCCCCCACCCCCTTTTTTTTGTTGTTTCACCACCATTTGATTTCTGTTGGTCCCAGCCCCTGTCTGTTGTTGGTCTGTGTGTGGCCTGTCTGTTCTTTCCTTGGTCTTGGGGTTTTCTTTGTCATTGTCTGCTGCCTCCCGGACTTCCGGTTTGTAGCTTTGGAAGGAGGAGTGATTTCACAACTTTGTCTTGGGAGTCCTCAAGTTGGGTTAGAAACCTTGCTGTATCCACTTGGTATTCCTCCACGATGGTTTTCGGAAGAAGCTTCACACGCACGCACGCACGCACGCACGGATGCACGCACGCAAGCACGCACGCAAGCACGCACGCACACGCACCCACGCACGCACGCACGCACGCACGCACGCACACACACAGATATACACACACGTGCGCACGCATGTGCTCGCTGTTAACCACACACACGTGCACATGCGTGCATGCGCGCGCGCGCGCGCGCACACACACACACACATAAGCCCATGTACATGAACACACACACACACACACGAACACACATACACACTCAAACATATGCGTATACGCCGATATACACATGCATACACACAAGTACACATGTATGTACACATACATGTGTAGATACGTGCGCACAGAAGCATGTTCAGACAAGCCCATAAATCACACAACCACATGCACATGCACATCTGCACACACACACACACACACACACACACACACACACACACACACACACACACACACACACACACACACACACACACACACACACACACACACGTGTACATACGCTCATGCAGACGTGTACACACACACGCATACACACATATCATACACACACACACACACACACACACACACACACACACACACACACACACACACACATACACACACGCGCGCGCGCGCGCGCGCGCGCACGCATATGCACTAGCGCACCGCATACACTGGCCACACACATATGGGCTTGTACCACACACCGATACATAGACACAGGTACACTCAGCACCACACACATACAATGATAATGATGGCACAACCAATGTGAGGCAGGTACTCAAGGTTTGACCAGCGTCGGGCGAATGCGTAGGTCAGAAAAAGTAGATCCCCAGGTATTTATACACATTCACTACAGGCATAACAAGTCCATTATACAGAGAGAGAGACGAGAGAGAGAGAGAGAGAGAGAGAGAGAGAGAGAGAGAGAGAGAGAGAGAGAGAGAATTTACAACTAAAAAATAGAAACTGCACAAACAATATTGGGGATGCAAGAGAGGTCGATAAAACACAAACCCATAGAATCCAGGAAAGAAAGGAAAAAAAAAAAAGTATTGGAAATCAAATGCCGGCATCCATAATCGATGCAGCCTCCCAAAAAACCTGTATTATTTCTGTCACTGATCAAACGGAGAACTTATCTTTTATCAATCCACAAAATGGAACCATTAGGGAGAGCCTGTATTTTCGACTGGCTCAGAAAGTTGCTTGTTGATTGATCCAATGTGTCCTGCTTTGTTTCAGATCCAGATGAAACGTCCCAAACGCCGCCTGTGGAAGCAGCTAAGAAAATAAAAGAAGCGTACAACTACAAGACCCCAGTAGCGGCGGACACAGTTTACATTGAATCGTTTCTACAATAAATTCCACAGGGAAAACAAACAAACAAACAAACGAAGAAATAAAGAGAAAAAAAGATTCTCTTACTATTCGACAGAGTGAAATGGAAAGCTCATGTTCGCTTTGAGTTAGTCGTTCCTGACCAGCACACACTGGCGCGCGTGTGGTCAATTATTCATTGCGGTAGCAATGAGGATTGTGTTGTTTGATGCGTTTATGAAGTTGACCGTGCAGAAGAAAGGACAGCCAAACACACGTGCAGATTTAATGACATGAGGGGCAACTTCTAACCAGACAAAAGACAAAAAAAAAAGAAGGGTAGAAAGAATGGTAAACATACATGCAAGCGAACGAACCAAACGTGTAGTCTCTAAGGGAAAAAAGCAGTCGAGTAAAGAAGTAAATAAAAGATTGTGCACAGACAACAACAACAACAACAACGACAACAACAACAACAGCACACACGCACGCACGCACGCACACACGCACGCACGCACACGCACGCACGCAGGCACTCACACACACACTCAAACACACACACACACACACACACACACACACACACACACACACACACGCTTTTTATCCCAAACATGGTTCGTTCATGCGCCCCACAATCATCAGCTGAGGAGCACAGAAAGAGTTCACACCGATATCAATAAACACTCTATCATTGATTCCTGACCGTGCAAACTCCCTTACCCACCGGCTGTCAAAAGCTAAGCACGCCTTCAACATACGACCACACGCACGCACTATTTTCCGCACGTGCACAGATACAGTGCGAGAGGTCAGCGACCTGATCATCCCCTGTCATCCTCTTGTCTCCCCTGTCAACCCCCCTCCCCCCACCCCACTTCCTTTCTTGTCCTCCCCCCCCCCTCCCACCCCCCCCACCCCCCCCCCCCCCCCCCCCCCCCCCCCCCCGCCCCCGCCCCATCCCATCATACATTGCCGCGTGCGAAGACAATGTCGCTGTGGACCCAACAGGGTATGAGTGTCGCTATTCGCGGGCGCAGTCACTTCAACACCGTAGTCTGCGCGGACTACTCCTCCCCCCCAACAAACACAACAACACGCCAAGCAGCCCTTCAAGATGAATCTCAGCGACTTCTACATCGACACCATCATCCTCTCACCGGAAGGGACATCCCTCACCACCTCCACCACCACCACCACCACCACCACTACCACGGCCACCACCGCCACCACCTTCAGCAACTGTTCCAACACATTCGGCTTCAACGAATCCTCCTCGCTCAACGCCAGTACTGAGGTGTCCCCGTCTCTGGCTTCCACGAGGTTCGTGGTGGGCACGATCATCACGCCCATCGTGGTGACGGTGGGGTTGTTGGGGAACGTCCTGAACATCTTGGTCCTGGTCCAGCCCACCATGCGCACCTCCACCAAACGTGTACCTGCTGACGCTGGCCATGGCGGACAGCGTGTACCTCATCTTCAGCTTCACCTTGAGCTTCCTGGGCTGCCGGAGGCGGGGGCTGAGCTACGCGGCCTACGCCTTCAAACACGTACGGGCGTACGATCAGCGACATGGCGGGCAACATCGCCGTGTGGATCATCGTCATCTTCACGTGGAGAGATACGTGGCGGTCTGCCACCCTCTGCAGGGCAAAGTCTGGTGCACGGTGAAGAGGTGGGTGCAGGAGGGAGGGGGAGGGGGGGGCGGTGGGGCGGGGGGGAGGGGGAGGGGAGGGGGAGGGGAGAGGAGGGGGAGGAGGGGGGAGGGGGGG
Source organism: Conus betulinus (assembly GCA_016801955.1). NCBI lineage: Eukaryota > Metazoa > Mollusca > Gastropoda > Neogastropoda > Conidae > Conus > Conus betulinus. The sequence continues at coordinate 14,228 of JADBJO010020687.1, forward strand.
GGAGCTTTTCACGGTGCGTTTTGGTGTATCAAATAGCACTGTAGTGTATTGTACAGAATTGTCTTGTGTTGTGTATACCTGAGCGTCCACACATACTGTATGCATTTCTTGTAGTACAGAGAGAGAGAGAGAGAGAGAGAGAAGAGAGAGAGAGAGACAGGGAGAGACAGGGAGAGAGACAGAGAGAGAGAGAGAGAGAGAAGAGAGAAGAGAGAGAGAGAGAGAGAGAGAGAGAGAGAGAGAGAATGTTTCATAGCAACCAAAAAAGACATGTGTTGAGCGTAGATTATGGAATGTCTACACCGCCTTAGACACGCGTTAAATACACAGGAAAGTAATCACGGAGACCACACACTGGTTACAGTTTCTTTCAATAACATTTTAAGGGTTATTTCAGTGTATGTGATCAATCGGTGTCTCTGAAAGTGTGACGTTTTGTCTCGTAGGAGTATCAATTCAATATTCGAATTGATTATTTTTTTTCTTCCAAATCATAATATGATGTTTAAAGCCTTGGAGTTGTCGTTTAGTATTCAATCAAAACCTCCTAGTCCAAATAATAATATGAAAAAAAAAAAAACTCCTAGTAAAAAAAAAACAAAAAAAAAACTCTGTTGAATAATTGGAAGCATCGTTCATCATAAGTTCTATGTCATTGAACCACTCTTACACGCCCCTTGGGGCTGTGTCCAAAAAAACAACAACAAAAAAAAACTAGTAAGGTGGTTTTGTCCCTTTCAAAGTCAAAGGAAAAATCTATCCAATTATGTCTAATGTTGCTTTTTGTCAAATATACATTGCTGTTTGTAATGGCGTAAGTTGTACACATATGTAACTAAACCTCTTTCCAGTTTTAAGCGAAGAGCTCCTTCTAAAAGACTGCAACTTGTGATCAATATTAAATTATCCACAGGGGGCCGGATTAGCTCAGTGGTAGAGCGCCGAACTCGTGATCTTGGTGATCCTGGGGTTGCGGGTTCGAATCTCCGCCAGGCCGTTAAGGTACAGAGGGGTGGGGTGAGGGTGGGGGTGGGGGTTCCCTCGGAGATGAAATTGGTTCTGACCCCATTTCCCCATACAGTCCTTCGAATGAGACTATAAACCGAGGTTCCGTGTGTGAACGCACGCACGACATCTTGCACACACGTCAAATCCCATCACCATCACAACTTTTCGGAAGAAAAGGCCAGTTTGGCCGTTGGTATGGATGGCACGGTACAACATAGCATGCACCTTCCCCGAAATTGGAGTGTGGCTGCCTTAATGGCGGGATTAAAAGAAACGGTCATACACACAAAGCTCCACTCCCTTTGTTGGGTAGATGGAACTAATCCTTGCCTGTCTATACGGGGGAGTGTCCGCAGGAGTATCCGACTGCGGACGCAGAAAAGGAAAAAAAAAATATCCCCAAGTTCGACTGACGGTTGTGAGTTAAAAAAAAACAACTGAAGCAATGAAAACGAGGACAAGTTTAATCAAATGGTTGGCATGAGAGAGAGGAGAGAGAGAGAGAGAGAGAGAGAGAGAGAGAGAGAGAGAGAGAGAGAGAGACAGAGAGAGACAAGAGAGAGAGAGACAGAAAGAGAGAGAGAGAGAGAGACAGAAAGATCGAGAGAGAGAGAGAGAGAGAGAGAGAGAGAGAGAGAGAGAGAGAGAGAGAGAGACAGAGAGAGAGATCTACTGCATCCAGACCTGTCCCATTTAATAAAGATTTCATATAAATTGAAACGACATGACTTCAATAGCGGAAAGAATGTCATAATGGTAAGAGCGTGAAGATAATCATAAACAGTTAACATGTAACAAGAAAGGTATTTTGTTTTTTCAGCACCTCAAGTGAATCTATTACTTGTCACGAATCTCAAAACATTTTAAAACCATACCTTATATCGATCTCGTTGAGAGGCGTTGCATCTGCAACAACACAAAATGGTCTGCATTCATGGCAAGGCGCCATGTGTACCGTATGTATAGGTCTAATCCTGTCAGACCTTTAGCAACGAAACAAAATAGTGTTTAATTCTTAATTTCACCCCAATTAAAAAGATAAGGTTTTCTTCCCTACCGGTTACTCAAGCTCTCACATATCTGTTAGTGTGCGTTAATTCCAGCTACTTCTGCCCAATCGGAATTTAACAAAGCGTCTCTGGAACGTGTTTTTTTTTTTTTTTTTTTTTTTTTGCTTCATGCAGCCCCCCCCCCCCCCCCCCCCCCCCCCCAAAAAAAAAAAAAAAAAAAAAAAAAAGAACGCCCGGAATCGTTGAAATAGAAGTTAACGTGCGGTGTTTAACGGTCACCGGTGTTGGAACTGTACATCCTGTCTTGGAATTTCATATCAGGCAGATTGTCTTTGAAGATCCTGCAAAACCGATACACATCACCAATTTCCCTGAGCATGCGAAACGAATCCAGAAGCAGAGCGGATTGTCTTTGAAGATCCTGCGAAACCAGTACTCATCACACATCTGAGCATGCAAAACGAATCCCAAAGCAGTTTCTGTTCAATAGAGACTTCCGTTCTGTCGCCCAGTGACCTTTGTCGTTGAAGTCTACATTTGTTAACACGCTGTATGCTGCTTCCGTAGTAGACAGAAACTCGTGGAGAGCGTGGCAGCAGAGAGTCCTCAGAAGAGAAGCCCCCTTCAAGCAAGTGTTTCGGCCCTTATCTTCTGACACTCTAGGGGGGGTTGGGCCACACCCGGTTCATGATTCCGGATGTCCCTCTGCTGCCCCCCTTTTTTTTTTTTTTTCCCCATTTTGGGATGAGCCATGGCTGGGATTCGAACCCATGACCCTCTGGACATGCTCATTTTCCACTAAATGCTCGCACTGAGCCACTGGGACACCTGATATTTGTAGGAAAGTTAAGCCTTATGAAGTTCACTTTTGTTCCTCCTTGACCAGATCCAACTTGAACACCTCTCTGCCGCTTCTGCCATTGCTTTCAGGGCTCTGATTTTTTCCCTCCCTGCAACTGAGAGCTGTTTCATGAGGCTGTATGCAGACGTTCCTACAAACCCCCCTAGCTCCAATCTCTGCAGTGAGGACTTTGACCTGATAGCCTTCTCTCTTCAGGCTGTTTGCCAGATCAGCTATACTATGTGCTTGTCATCGAGTAATATTCTGAAGCAAAATTCCCGTTTTCATACAAAAACCATTTTGAGATGTGTCTTACTGTTCACCATACTTCATTTCATGAGTTTGTCCTTAGAGCCGCATTGAACAATCTTAAGCACACAAACAAATGAATTGCCTTACGTTATTGGCAATTCCACCGCCATTACACAATTCCCTTGACATAGAGGACGTTGTGCCTAGGACAGCATATTTAAGAGCCTTGGGCCGATGAAGCGGTCAACGCACCATGACGATTGTACTGCGTGTGTGCCGTCAACATGGGTCACTCACCGCCACCCCCACCACCCATCACCCCCCCCCCCCCCCCCCCCCGCCCCCCACCTTTCGGTCAGACGTCAAGCGTGGCAGCTGCTCGAGGGAATCACAGCGTAGTTATTGCTTGCCCGGACTGTCTGCGTGTAAACCGCACCCTGGACGACGAGGAGGGTCCATTTCATTATCACCAGAACTTGAGGATGGACCTCTCCTCTCCTCCATTCTGGGGGCCTTGTTTGTGTCGTCTGCCTGTCTAGTGCGCCACAGGGCAGTCTAAGCCGTGACATTCTCCTCTGCATGTATTGCGGTGCCTCATTAGCGGTGCCACCATTTTTGGGGGCCGCGGCCATAGAGAGCTGGTCTGGAGAGTGAAGCGGCGCGTTGGCTGCAGAGCCACCACTGCCTCCACTGGGAAAATTTCGATAAGGTAAGTGGGGGTGGGGTGGTGGGGCGGAGGGGAAGAGAGAGAGAGAGAGAGAAGAGAGAGAGAGAGAGAGAGAGAGAGAGACACACAATGGGCCAATAAGCAAGACGACATTTTTGTATTCGAAAAGGTAAGGAGAGAGAGAGGCAGAGCGAGGGTGTGAGAGAGAGAGAGAGAGAGAGAGAGAGAGGAGAGAGAGAGAGGAGAGAGAGGGCGTGTGAAAAGAATAGAGAGAGAGATAGAGACAGACAGAAACCGAGAGAGGAGAGAGAGAGAGAGAGGGAGAGGGAGAGAAAAGACAGAGAGAGCGAAACAAAGAGCGAGAGAGAGAAGGGGATAATAGAGAGAGAGAAGAGAGGGGGGGAAGAGAGAGAGATTTGGAGAGAGAGAGAGAGAGAGAGAGCGAGAGAGAGAGAGAGAGATAGAGATCCATAAGACAGACAGAGAGACAGACAGAGAGAGAGACAGACGACAGAGACGCGATATAACGAGAGAGAGAGAGTAGAGTAGAGAGAGAGTAGAGAGAGAGGGATATATGTTATATAGAGATGTAAGAGAGCAGACAGTTCAGACAGACAGACCTAGAGACAGAAAGAGAGAGGGTGAGAGAGAAAGAGGGAGAGAAAGAAGAGTATAAGAGGAGAGCGAGACAGAGACAGAGAAAAAGAGATAGAGAGGGGGTGATATCATAGCGAGAGAGAGAGTGATACAGAAGGCAAGAGATCTGAGGTAGGTGGAGGACAGCGAGGTAAGCCCAGAATAGAGAGATAGAATAGAGAGAGAGAGAGAGAGATAGAGGAGATGGATAGCGTGGAACAAACAACACAACACACACACCACACACACTACACACACACACACACACAAGACACACACACATATATATATTATATATATATATTATATATAGATATATATAATATATAGTATATAGAGAGAGAGAGAGGAGAGAAGAGCGAGAGAGAATACAGACAAGCAAGATAAAGGGTCTTTATCTACATCTACGAAGTCGATAGATAAGCACTGAGGACATTTCAGTCCTCACCCTGAGTAGGGGTCACGTCAATGCCACATAAATATGCCGCGACATGTAAAGATAACGCGGGGGGCAAAAATGGCCATAGGTATTCCATTAATGTTACAAACACGCGGGAAAACGTAAAATAACCGCAGAGAGGAGAGAGAGAGAAGGAGAGCGAGAGAGAGAGTAAGAGGAGAGAGAGAGAGGAGAGAGAGGAGAGAACAGACAGACAGAAGACGACAGCCAGACAGAGACAGACAGACAGACAGACAGACCAGACAGACCGCAGACAGACAGAGCCAGAGTAGGCAACCACGGAAGTGGAACACCCTCACTGCACCACCTAGAAAAACTGTTTCGTTACAAAACGAGATCTTCAGCACCATATTCCTTGGGAGAGAGGGTGTGTGGAGGGAGGAGGGTTTGGGGTGGGGCTTGTACGGCAAGGTTAATAAGGGAGAAATGGTGGGTGGGGGGTGTAGTGGTGGTGAGGGGGGGGGTAGGGGAGGGGGAGGGGGCGGGAGGCGGGAGCGTAAGCTGTACTTGGGACAACTGTGTGATTTGTGTGATCGCTGCGATTTGATTGTTCAATCACGAGACAAAAGGCTTAAGACAAAAACAACAACTACAACAACAAAAAAAAAGCAATGCAGGAAAGAATTCATATATCACACACGCCACACCACAACACACACACGCACACACAACACACACCACACTCCAACGGCGCGCACGCGCGCACCACACTAACACGACGAACAACATACATACCCACACAACAGCGGCCGGCGCGCGCGCCGCGCGCACGCACAACACGCACGCACGCAGAAGATAGAGAGAGAGAGAAAAGAAAGTGAGAGTTTGAGAATAGAGAGATGGAAATTGAAACGTAGAGAGAAGAGAGTCGAGAAGAGAGATAGAGAGAGAAGAGAGAGAGAGAAGACAGTACAGACACGACAGACAGACAGAGACTCCGCGCGCGCGCAGCGCGCAGCAACACACACACACACACACACACGCACACACACCACAACACACACACAAGACACATACACACGCTCATTCGCTCACTTCACACACACCACACACGCACATCCACACACCCACACACACACACCACACACACACGACACACACACACACTACACACACCACAACCACACACCACACACACACACGACACACACAACCACACACAACACACTACGCAACACACCCACCCACACACACACAACACCCACACACACACACAACACAACACACACACTTTACACAAAACACACACACTCCACAAAACACACACACAGACACACCACACACACCAACACACACCCCAACACCTCACACACACACCCACACACACACACACACACACACACACACACACACAACCACACCAACACACACACGCACTCACTCTCCTCTCACAACACGCACACACACACCACAACACACACACACTAACACACATCAACACACACACACACACACTTACACACACACACACACAAACCACACACACACACACCACACACACACACACACACCACACACACACACGGGTGCACTCACACACACACACACACACACACACGCACACACACACACACACACACACACACACACACCCACACACGATGCTAAGTTACTTCCACGGGGGAGGGGTGGGGGGAAGGGGGGGGGGGGGGGGATCAGGTGCATCTCTAGTTCTCAAAATCAGAAAGCGGGAAGGTCGCCGGGTGGATAGAGACGGGGGGGGGGTGGTAGCCGGGTGGATAGAGACGGGGGGGAGGTAGCCGGGTGGATAGAGAGACGCATCCTGACCGTTCCCTAACGTTCGTGTCTGCGCCAAACTAGCCTAAAGCTGATTTCCCACGGGGCAGGAGCCGGCGTAAGAAATGGGTGATCGCTGAACGGAGAGAAACTGAGAGCTAGAATTGAACTCGTTGAAAGCAAGGAACAAAATCTGCATCTATCAAGAAAGAAAGTAAATAATAACAACAGAAGGAAGAGTTGTCTGTGTTGATTGACGTTCCTCCTGTGATGAAAGAGGAAACAGGGGGAAGAAAAAGTAAGGGGGGGGGGGGGGGGGGGGGGCAGGAGTAAACATGAAGCAGTCTCTACGTACTTTTTTTTTTTTCTGTCCCAACCTCTGCGCCACCTCAGAGGCAGTGCAACCCACGCCGCTCATTCCGACACCCCGTCCACAGCCACAGCCCGGTCGGCCCCGCCGCAGCCCGGCACCGGCAATCCACAGGGAGCAGTTCAATGTCAAGTCGTCAAGAGGCAACCTCACCGGAGGAGACACTGCGCTGCTGCCGAGTCACCTTGGTGGTGTTTCAGTGGCGTCTGTTCTGATCTAACATACGCAGGACACCACCTACTAAGCCCCCTACTGACGACAATAATTGCTTAGTCGCGGAGCCAGTCTCTACATATCAGTTTACCACTTACAAGGTGTTTTCTGTGCGAAGGACGAAAATATTGGCTGAACATTATTTGGAAACACTTCCTCCTTGATCCACATCCATTAGGAACATATATCTTACAAAGAATTTTTTTTTTTTTTAAAATTCCGCAAGACAATTACGGACAGATTACAGGACCCAACACGATGCGTTTCGACCGCTTGGGTCTTCTTCAGGTAAAAAGAAATAACATTTAGGACAGTGAAACACGAACAACGAGGTTTCTTCAGGCAAAAACAAAACAACATTTAGGACAATGGAAACGAAGAAGGTAGGTTGCTCGTTCTTCGTTTTCATTGTCCTAAAGGTTGTTTGTTTTTGCCTGAAGAAGACCCAAGAGGTCGAAATGCATCGTGTTTGGTCCTGTAATCTGTTTGTGTGTATTGTTTTTGCAGAACTGTTAACCTTTCTTTTGAAAATATTCTTCGATTTCCCCCTTCAGTTACCTCGCCATGTAACAGACATTTATTTTGTTCACATTGAACATGAACTGGACTTTCAGAAGTTGACTACGATTCCAGACACGTCGTTTCACTCAAGGTAATCTACCTACAGCCAGTTATTCGGTTCTCTGTAAGATAATGCTAAGCATTGGGCGGATCCGGATCGCATGTTCGTGAACGACCAGTAAACGATATACATAATGCTAACGTCTCGACAAAAAAAAAAAGAAGAAAATGACAAATCAGAGCCTGAAGTATGCCTTCGGTACACATAGATGATGCACTTATTCATAAAAACAAATTCTCACAATTAAGGAGTTACTATCGACAGGTTTCTTTTCTGGTTATCGCATATTGATAGGTTATGCAAAAGCATTTTCCAAAAATTGTTCAACCCCTCTAAAAAAAAAAAAAAAAAACAAAAAACAAAAAAACATAAAAAGAAACAAGAACCGTTTGTGTCTTGGAGCCCGGTAAAAAAAATACGCATGTATGTTTTTTTTTATCATCATCTGTCTGTCAATCACAGCTCAACAGTCAAGGCCTTACGTTGTGCAAATAAGTATGAATCAATGACTGTAATTCATATGCACACTTGCAAGACGCACTTGTCAAACTCTACTACATTGAAGGACGCCCGTTTGTTTAGAAGTGGATATTCTTCCATTTTCAAGAAATTGCAGCACAACAGAGCATCCTAATAAGCCGAATAATGAATGATCCTTCCATGTTCATAGAACTACAGCGCAGAGCAGCCAGAGCATCCTAATGAGCCGAATAATGAATGACCCTTCCATGTTCATAGAAAACCACGGCACAACAGAGCCAATCCTAATGAGCCGAATAATGAATGACCCTTCCATTTTCATAGAAACTACAGCACAACACAGAGCCAATCCTAATGAGCCGAATAAATGAATGACCCTTCCATGTTCATAGAAACCTACAGCACGACAGAGGCCAATCCTAATGAGCCGAATAAGGGACTTCCATGTTAAAAGAAAAATACGGCACAACAGAGCCAATCCTAATGAGCCGAATAATGATGACCCTTCCAGGTTCAATAGAAACTACGGCACAGCAGAGCCAATCCTTAATGAGCCGAATAATGAAATGACCCTTCATGTTCATAGAAACTACGGCACAGCAGAGCCAATCCTAATGAGCCGAATAAATGAATGACCTTCCATGTCATAGATAGAAACTACGGCACAACAGAGCCAATCCTAATGAGCCGTAATAATGAATGACCTTTCCATGTTCATAGAAACTACGGCACAGCAGAGCCAATCCTAATGAGCCCGAATAATGAATGACCCTTCCATGTTCATAGAAACTACGGCACAGCAGAGCCAATCCTAATGAGCGAATAATGAATGACCCTTCCATGTTCATAGAAACTACGGAACAACAGAGCCAATCCTAATGAAGCCGAATAATGAATGACCCTTTCCATGTTCATAGAAACTACAGCACGACAGAGCCAATCCTAATGAGCCAACGAATAATGAATGACCCTTCCATGTTGCATAGAAACTACGGCACAACAGAGCCAATCCTAATGAGCCGAATAATGAATGACCTTCCATGTTCATAGGAAACTACAGCACGACAGAGCCAATCCTAATGAGCCGAATAATGAACGACTGTGCTGATTCAGCATTGAGTACCCGATGTCTGCAGCATCACTCTAGGTACCCGGGTAACACAGTGATGGACACACACCGACAATCGGTCTTGACAAACGAGCTTTGTGCACACAGCAGGAGCTCTTTATGCTCCACACCATGCGACATGATGAAAACACCATCAGGGAATAAAGAGGGAAAACAAGATGCAAAGCATATAAACTTACTTCCCAGTTTATAATTGAGATACGCGTGTGAGATATTCCATAAAGAGGGAAAAAATACGTTTTGGGGCCGTTATGGCCGTTAGTAACGCTATTGTGGTAAACATTGGCCATCATCTGTGACCCATAATGAACATACCTATAAATTTTCAAAAAAAGATCGGCCAAGTACTTTCTGAGATATTCTATAAAACATCGTTATGGGCCGTTACAACAGCCATTAGTAACGGCTATAACGGTAAATAACACATCGGGCAAAATCCGTGACCAATAATGAAACATACCTACAAATGTTCAGAAAGATCTGCCGTGTAGTTTTGTCTGGAGCGAGTGACTAAACACATTTTGGACCCTTGGCAGACACATACACCACACACACACACCCACACACACACCAACACACACACACACCACACACACACACACAGTATTTAAAGTTTCTTCGTTACATTGTAAGTACTCCCTGTTCTATAGAACTGGAGTACAAAAAAAAAAGGATAAAATCCCATAGCTGATATGTCAGCGAGGGCAGCGACCTGTCACAAGCTCCCAGCGTCTGGTGCACAGCATGAGGGAAGGCATAGCCCATACCTCTCCTTCTGCCGGGCCTTTTATCTGCCCTGACTGAATCAAATACTCATTTACTGGTGAGTGGAAAGAGAGAGTTTCCCTCCCCCGAAAAAAAAACAAAAAAACTCCGAGTCCCCACCAGCTGTTAGACACCATGGCTGTCAGCTCCACACAAAATCATCTGGCACTTCATCTCTGCTCACTTCAGTTAAGAATTGATCTTAGACAGTATGTAAGTGTTGTGTGTGTGTGTGTGTGTGTGTGTGTGTGTGTGGGTGTGTGTGTGTGTGTGTGCATGTTGGTGTTGATTTGGGTGTATGCATGCGAACGGTTGGTGTTGATTTTGGGCGTACGTACAATAATGCAATTAGGCCTAAAAAAAAAAAAAAAAAAAACCACCACATAACTGAATCCAAAACTTAAAAAGAAACACTAAATAAGCAACTAACACCAAGATGGGGAAAATAACATAGACGTTAAAGTAAATGTCCAATTGGGCTCTTAATCAGTCCTTGAACAACTTCAAAAATGTTTGATTCGTTAGAGATGACGTCTTCAAAGACTGACATCGACGGTTCAGTGTTCAACAACCAAGCAGGTAAATAGGGTTTCATTCTATCGCACAAAAAAAGTAGATGGAACGGAGTGATTTGCTGGCCACACAAATATACAAGTCACATGTTTACAGAATTTGTTTTAAAGGCATCAAGCCTCAATCTAAAAATCAAAAAGACTATAACTCTCATGTAAGGATAAAGGAATGCATATCTTTGTTAAATCAGTTTCAGTGATAGCCTTCTCAGACGAGTCTTTAGCAAGCTTATAGTCTCCAAGGAGAAGACACTCTCCAATGGGGTAGGAAACTCACAAAACATATAACTCCTGGTCAGGTACCGGTATTTCAAAACCTGATTGTTTCTTCCCAGTGACCGCTGAAAGTGATAAACTCAACTCCTCTGCCTTTTCGGTTTTAAGAAGAATGCTATCCCAGAAAAAGGCTGGTGTGCAATACCATAGTATGTTTGTTGAGTTTTCAAAAAACCAACCAAAGGTGCCACCCAAGAAGCAAAAGAAAATCATGAAAGAACAAAACAAGCTACATTTTCTAGTGAAAAGTAGAAAATATAAAAAGATAACCTTTTTAAGACACAAGTGCTGAGGGCCAGTTCTTGGAATGAATCCGCAAGGGACTAAATTATAATTGACTAATAAATTCCAAGGATAAGTAACCGAGCACCATTCCAGCAACTTACAGAGCAGCTTGGTGTTGCAAAGACTGCAAGAAATATTATTTATAAACAATATATATATATACATATATATATATATATATATATATATATATATATATATATATATATATATATATGATTGTACACACATAAACACACAAAACGTGTACATACATACGTGTATATACCCAACTCGCACATATACATAAATACATATACACAAATCTCACATTCACACCGACGACAACATAACGATACATAAACAACACGCTTGCTGTCTTTGCAGATAACAAACAAAAAATAGAGCCGAAAAAAAAGCAAAAAAAAAAAAAAAAAAAAAAACAAAAACACAAAAACACAGCACAAAATCCTAAAGAAAAAAAAATCGTTAAAAAAAAAGTGCTTGAGAATGCGCAGTTCTTGCACCGAACAAGTTAGCTGTTCAGTGAAAAACAGTTTTCTTCTCCCAGTATGAACGAATAATCGGTAAAAACTGAAAAGTTCCCCCCCCCCCCCCCCCCCCCCCCCCCCCGCCTCCCGTATATTTTTGGTTTAGAAATGAGATGTGGATTATCGCCATAAAAGTTTCAATATTTCATGAAAATAGATTGTTTCATATCTAGTTATCATTTCATCCACTTTTCATTTCATATTTTTCTGTTCAGTTTGCAATGTTTTGTGATCCAGTTGAGCAGGACATGGATCTGGTCTGTCTCAGATTTGAACCTTAGGTCCTCATCAGAATATCAGGGTTTGATCCCTTGGCCACATTCTATCTTTTAGCTGGGATGGGGAAAAAAACACGATTCAGCAGTTTTTCCTGGTCTTCAGGACTGATAAACAAAATGAATAGATACATCAAGAAAGAAAGAAAAAGAAGTAAATCAAATAAGAAAAAACAAAAATGTAAAAATAATATGTGATAGATCGAACAACGGCGGGGAGGGGGAGGGGGGGGGGGGGGGGGCGGATCGATCGGGAAACTGAGAGGGGGGGGGGGGGGGGAGAGCGGAGAGGGTTTTATTCACAAAAAAAAAAAAAAAGTTCCATGTGTTATTTTCTTTTACAAATGGAGATTGCCGAAAGTTCTCTCTCTCTCTCTCTGTCTCTCTCTCTGTCTGTGTGTGTCTGTCTGTGTGTGTGTCTGTGTCTGTCTGTCTGTCTCTCTCTGTGTGTCTCCTCTGTCTGTCTGTCTCTCTCTGTCTCTCCTCTCTCTGTCTCCTCTCTCTCTCTCCATCTGTCTCTCTCTGTATCTCTGTCTCTCTCTGTGTCTCTGTCTCGGTCTCTCTCTCTCTCTCTCTCTCTCTCTCTCTCTCTCTCTTCGAGATGATACCGTTCCTCACACAGACCAACGCACATACGGAAGAGATTCTTCCAGACAAAAGGATGATTTCTGACCAAAACGCACGCTACCTCAGGGCCTGAATACACCGTGAGCACGTTCTTTGTCTCCACACTGCAGGGTCATTTTGAAAGGAACAACAGAGGAATCCCATGGCGAAACACACACACACACACACACACACACACACACACACACACACACACACACATGCGCGCGCGCGCGCGCGCGCGCGCGCGCGCGCGTACTCTGTCTCTTTCACTCTCTCTCTTTCACTCTCTCTCTCTCTCTCTCTCTCTCTCTCTCTCTCTCTCCTCGCTCGCTTGCTCGCTCACTCTCGTACAAACACAGATACACTCAGGCACACACACATGGACATGTACACAAGCACATACGCACACATACAAGCTGACGTGTGTGCCTGGATACACACACACACACACACACACACACACACACACACACACACACACACACACACACACACACACACACACACACACACATTCACACCACACACCACACACACACACACACACACACACACACACACACACACACACCACACACACACACACACACACACACACACACACAGTAATCCATGGAAATCAACCACTTCATAATTATTATAGTTTTTATTTATAAACTGTCTTTTCACGGTGTTGATATTCAGTGTAAAATCTGTCTCAATCCAGATGGAATGGTCCTTGGCCCTGGTGTCGGATCCAGATTTGAGCCCTAAATCATGATCAAAATGTCATAGTTTGATCCATGTGGCCACATCTCAGCTTTTCTACTACAGAGATGGGTGAAAATCAATTCATGGATTTTTTTTGTAATCTTGCCCACCAAAATCCGCAACAACAACAAAAAAAAAAAGAAAGAGAAAAAAAAAAGGAAAAAAAAAGAAAAGAAAAAAAGAAAGAAAGAAAGAGAAAAAAGAAAGAAAAGAAGAAAGAAACAAATAGACATTAGTGGAAACGTGATATTCTTGGTAAGGGGGGAAAAGAAAAAAAAAAAAACTATTTCGATAATTGTCTCTTCTGCTCCCCTTCTTCTTCTCCCCCTTTCCAGTCCCAGGAAAGAAAGGAAAGAAAAAAAGAAAGAAAGAAAGAAAAAAACAAAGAAAGAAAGAAAGAAAGGAAAAAATCAAAGAAACAAATAGGCATTAGTGGCAACGTGGCATCCTTGGTTAGGTGGGGGGGGGGGGGGAACCTATTTTAATGATTGTCTCCTCTCCTTCCCTCTCTTCTCCCCCTTCCCAGTTACAGGAAGGAAGAAAGAAAGAAAAGAAAAAAAGGAAAAAGAAAAGAAAGTCAGAAAAAGAAAGAATTCAAAAAACAAATACGATGGGTGGAAACGTGATATCCTTGGTACGGAAACAAGCTATTTACATGATTGTCTCATTCCCCCCCCCCCCCCCCCCCCCCCCCGCGCCTCCTCTCCTCTTCCCTGCTAAGGGAAATACTCAAAAACTCTTCGCTCTCAAGAAAGTCTCTGTCTGTCGCCCCTCAGTTCCCCACAGACCCCTCTCATCCCCTTCCCTCCTCATTTTTTTTTTTTTTCTTAAAAGCTAACTACGTGTACCTTCTCTCGTCTGTCGTGATTGAGTTTCTAGCTCGGCGTCATTGAAAAACGCTTTGTGTCCTCTGTGTTGGCGGAAACACCATGCGGTGATGGTGTTGTGGTGGGAAGGAAGGAGAGGAGGTGGTGAGTGGATGGATGCGGGGGGTGGTGGTAGAGGTGGTAGAGGTGGTGAGGGGGGGGGGGGGGGGGGGGGGGGGGGGGGGGGAGGGGAGTGCCTCTGTGTAGTTGGACACACCTTGAGATGATGGTGTTGCGGTGCGAAGGAAGGAGAGGTGGGGGAGATGGGGGGGGGGGTGGGGGTGGGGGGAGAGTCTTTTGAGTTTCATTCCAGACATTTTAGTTCATAAATTATTTCTCTTTTCGTTAAAAAAAATTGGAAACCGAAAGACAAAAATGCAGCAACCCCTCTCTCTCTCTCTCTCTCTCTCTCTCTCTCTCTCTCTCTCTCTCTCTCTCTCGCTCTCTCGCTCTCTCTCTCTCTCTCTCTCTCTCTCTCTCTCTCCCCCTCTCTCTCTCTCTGGTTTTTAGACATTGCCAGACAAATATTTACTCTCTCTCTCTCTCTCTCTCTCTCTCTCTCTCTCTCTCTCTCTCTCCTCTCTCTCTCTCTCTCTCTCTCTCTCTCTCTCGTGTATGCACACAGATATACTCAAGCACACACCCACAGGCAAATATACACATGCACGCAAGGCTGCACTCAAGCAGGCCTGTGTGCTTATGCACGCGCGCGCGCGCGCACACACACACACACACACGCACATACACAACACACACGGGCACACGCGCGCGCGCACACACACACACACACACACACACACACCCACACACACACACACACACACACACACACCCTTCATGCAGACATAGGACTGAGCACGCAGAAAAGAAGTATTTATAGAGAGAGGTTCACGCGCATTGAAGAGAAAATTTCTAGTGCTCTGGAGAAGGGGGGGGGGGGGGGGTTAGGGGAAATCTCTTTTGTTCTTCCTCACAAATGAGACGTTGAACATCACACACACCACACACACACACACACACACACACACACACACACACACACACACACCACACACACACACACACACACACACACACACACACACACACACACACACACATACACACATCATCATCATCATCATATCATCATCGTAGTAGTAGTAGTAGTAGTAGTAGTAGTAGTAGTAGTAAGCAGCAGCAGTATGGTAGTAGTAGTAATGATAATAACAATAACAACAACAATAATGACAATGATGATGATGATGATGATGATGATGATGATAATGATAGTAATAATGATATTAGTAGTGATAATATCCCTTGAAAATAGATTGCATCGGACATAATTTTTCATTTGTAAACCGTCATTTCACCACTGTGTTTGTACTCAGCGGAAAATCTGCCTTAAGCCAGCTGAAACAGTACCTCGATCGATCTGGCCTCTGATCTAGATTTGAACCTTCAACCGCCGTCCGTGCCATTGATCGTTTCGTACATGTTCCGTCTTTCAAGCAAGATGGGTGCAAAAGTAGGTCGACGATTTTTGTGTCATCTTCCTGACCAGTAAACTACAAGAAAGTGGAGAAAGAAAGAAAGACAGAAAAAGAAAAGAAAGAACAAAAAAAAAAAAAAAAAAAAGAAAAAAAACGAAAAGAAAAAGAAAAACAAAGTAACACATAATTAAAGAAACAAATGAGCTTTGCTCGAAACAAAACATCCTTGACATATTAGTGACTGAAGGCAGACATTGATACAAATTTAAAAAAAAAAAAAAAAAAAAAAAGAAAAGTTAGGTTCCGCTAGACAAACTACAGGACAAAACGCGATGCATTTCGACCACTTAGGTCTTCTTCAGGCCCAAATGGGTGTTGAATGCGAATGAGGTTGATTCTTGACAAGCAAAAAAAAAAAAAAAAGTTATTCAAATGATCGTCCCTCCCTCCTCCCTGATTTATGGAAAACATTCCTCACTCTGAAAACAATCTCTCTCGTCCTCCTTCATTCGCTGCAGCCCCCCCCCCCCCCCCCCCCCCCCCCCCCGCCCACCTTTCCCTCCCCATCTCTTTTTTTTTTAATTTTTATTCTGTCTTTTTCATTGCAGCTGCATGCTGTGTGTGTTTATTGTCACCTCTGTCGTAATTGAATGAGTGTGTGTGGGGTGGGGGTGGGGGTGGGGGGGTGGGATGAGGGGGGTGGAGGTGATGTTAGGGGTGGGAGGAGGACGGTTGGGTTGGCGGGGGGGGGGGGGGGGGGTGGAGGGGTGAGGGATGAATGGGGACTTTTGAGCTTTAATCCATGCGGTTCATATCACACTGTTTTAAGACATCTGAA
>JADBJO010020688.1:0-10000 GCA_016801955.1 Conus betulinus
TCAATATCAAGTGGTCAAGAGGCAACTAACTCGAGAGGAGACACTGCACTGCTGCCGAGTCACTTCGGTGGTGTTTAGTGGCGCCTGTTCTGATCCAACAAACGCAGGACACCACCTGCTAAGCGCCCTACTTACGACAATAATTGCTTAGTCGCGGAGCCAGCGTGAATGACCTCTCCCTCATGAGGGCGCCACCACGCCTGTCCAGTGACAGACTCCATGGACTCGCCATCTAGAACCCAGCGGCCCAACCGGCACCTCTCAGTTGAATCATGGCTTTCAATGAAGACGGACGTGTTCTGTTCACAGAGGAACAGCTTGCTGTTGATGAGCATTTGTCGTATCATGGGAGAATGGCGGAGTATCTAAACAAAAGAAAATCAGGTGAGCCCTGTTCTTTACCTCCTAAGCAAAAGAGAAGTATTGATTTTTTAGAAGGTGGGGAGAAGGAAAAAAACGAGAACCCATCGTTGAAGAACTACACAACCGCCTTGAAGGCTTGTTGATTCAAGATAGAGATTTGCTTGATATTACTGAAAAAGATATTGATAACTTTAGTAAGCTTTTAACTGTTGAAGAAATGATTCCATTTCTATGTGATGGTGTTGTTTTATTAAAAGTCGGTGAAAGAAAAAAACCATCCATCATGCTCAGATTATGGGACATTGGCTTGAAAAGGCTCAAGCAATGTTTAAAAGATCAAAAACAACTGAGACATGGCGTTCATTTTTACTACAAACATGAATATTGATGATTCCAATGCAAGAAAACTGATGCAGCTTTCAGAACATTGTGTACCATTATCCAAAATTCCACAGCCTTGGCATCAGCGTCAGTGATTGTTCGCCAAACGAAGACTGATCACAAAGTATTTGCAAGAAAATATTGGTTTTCAAAACTTCTGACACAAAATTAAATAGCTTTCTCTTTTGCACACCTAATAGAATGGGGTGGGGTAGTGGGCGGTGCCACTATCTCTACAAAAAGCTCCAAATGTTCAGTGATGGGTGTACAAACTGGTGATCAAAGCCGCAAAAAAAAAGCTCTGCCAGAGTAAACAAACCAAAAAAGTCCCCATCCTGCATGAAAAAAAGAGCGGTATATACTTTACTGTGCAAAGGGGAGAGTGTAATTATACTCTTTATTGATTCAGCTGCGTGAATTGTGAAAGAGACGGGTGGCGATGCCGTGGTGAAATCAGCCTTGCTGACAGCTACTGTAAATAACCGTTCATGTGTGAACGTCCGATTTCAGTAGCGTGAGTCTAACAGGATGGTGGTGCTCGTAACTAAGAGAGACATGCATGTATGAACGGTTATTTATAGCGCTGCGCTCCTCTAACTAGGACAAACGGGCATGGATGCCTGTTTGGTCTAGTTAGCCAAACCAAATAACCACAGTAACAGAGTTTGCACTTTTTTAAATAATGATTTATAAGCCAGAGAGAAGGACAATATGCGGGTTCAACCTTGCTGTATATTTTTTTGTCCTGTAAAACCCTTTTAACATCTTTTTTGCTTTACTTGCTAATATGCTTGTAAAAAGAGGATTTGGAGGCAAAATATGGCGAGTGAGCAAGAAAAAGATGTTAAAAAGAGGGTTTTAAAGGCAGAAAATATGTCGATGGGTTTGACCCGTATATATTGTCCTTCTCTAACCCTTTCCAGTTGAATTGTCTAGCACGTAGTATAGTATTACTGCCGTCTTCTTTAAAGCCACTATACTATCAATCCAGATCAATAGCACCAGTGTCAGCATCTCTTCTTTGACAAAAAAGTCAAAACTTAGCACCTGAATATGTTCATGTTAACTGATAGCTACTAGATGATAACGTCTTAATCAAACAGGCTTTGCTGTCAGACTACACACTTGTTCTTTGTTTTGCTCGTTTGTTTTCCTGTTTGTTTGTTTACACGATAGGTGGAACAGCACCTTTATCTTACGAAAATTTATGGAAGAGAATCTCTATTGTCAGTCTGAGAATATATGAATTCACTTTCATGTGGCCGACAGTGTGGCTGACGTGTGCAGGCTATTTGAGTGAGGGCGCTCAAGGGATTGCGATATTTAACCACAAAAATTGGTATGAATGGAAAGTGTGTGTGACTCAGTATAGATGCGTGCTACAATAGTCTACTGTTAGATGTTTTTAATGATTAAGAAAGCGTACGAAAAAGGAGTAAAAACAAATAGCAGTTTGATTATATGCATAAAATGTCTTCTTTGATAATGTTCAAAATAATCGATAATGCATGAACACAAGCAGAAAGCCAAAATGCCTGAAATGAGTACATGCCATCAGAGTCTTCATTGACACAATCTATGATAATTCATGAAGCATAAACAAAAACAGAGAGTCAAAAAGAACAAGTTTCATACTGTCATACTTCACAGCGATTTACACATCCTTTTCTGGCTTAAATTGCCTTAGCATACGTCTTTCGTTTTCTTTTTTCTTTTTTTTTTAAAAAATGTTTTTGATTAAACAAAGTGCTACATCTTTTGCTGAGAAGATATTAGTTCATTAAAACGCATCTCCTGTGCTTTGCGCCGTTTCTCCAGTATTATGTTCAGAGTGTAGAGGAAGGGATTGAGTGCTGAATTGAGTGGTAAAAAAAAAAATAGCCATTCCCACGTTGACCTCCCCTGGAATGACGACGCCACTGGCTGCCAGGACCCCACACAGACCAATAGGAAACCAGCACACAGAAGTCGGACATGGCAACAGAAAGGAGACGCCTGGCAATAGTTGTTTCTTTGGATTGTGAATTCTCCGTGGATGCATCTTTGGCATTCGTCAGCTGTTTAGATGCACTGTTACTCCTCACTGACCAGTAAATAAGAACTTGACCCACACCAATCATGAGAAAAGAGAATTAGGTTGAAGATAATCATGATACTGAACGAGTAAATGTGACCAGGAAAATCAGCTCTGGTGACAGGCAGTGGAATGCAGATGCCAGTCTGGTGGAAAAACTCCCAGTGTAAGGTTACAGGGAGCAGAGGCACCATTGCCCAAGAAATTCCTAATGCCCACATGATGACACAAGCCATGTGAGCTGATCTGGCTCTAAATCGGATCTGGCTAAAGGGAAAATGGAGCACAAGGAAACGATCTAATGTGATGACACAGATCAGGAATGCTGATACTTCAGATGACAGCAAGGACATGAACCCTGCACCTCTACAAGCTGAACTCTTTTTCCATGTGGTTTCATTCCAAATGTAGCGACCAGCGTAAATCTGGTCTGCGACGCCAATAAAGACTAAATATACACCCATTAAAAAGTCAGAGGCACACAGATGAAGGACAAATATAACAAAACCAGTCTTGATGCTTTCTGACAAAAAGTAGATACGATAGAGAAAACCACTAAAATTTCCTAGAACAGCAAGCACTGCAAATACTGCAAGGGCACAACGGTAAGCAGTGGATTTTAAACAAATCGTCGCATGAGGAGATTTCATCAGATGGGGCCAGACACTCTCACTTGGAAATTGTCTGGTAAAACAATGGGACAACACAATTTTATAATTGTCTGTGAAAAGTTTTCTGAGATCAGTCATATGTTTCATGACATCTGGAGCAAAATCAGTTATAGGACAGCTCTGTAAATCAAGAAACTGAATATTACGAAACAAATGTCGTTCATGCAATGCCTTTATTTTATTCCCTGACAAATCTAGTCTTTGTAAACTGGGCATAAGTGCTGACAATGTAGTGATGTTTAGAGAATTTGCTTGGACATTGGAAATATTGAAGATCGCTAGTGATGGGTAAAACAGATTCCTTTGAGAAATGGAAAAATCTGCCAGACATCGGATTAGCTGCCAGATTTAATCGTCGAAGGTGAGGCATTCCATCGAAATGACTGAAATTGACAGAGTGAAGAAGATTCATACTAAGATCTAAACTGTGAAGACTCGGTAAACAACTTCTGTTAAATTCCTCCATTCACATGACTGTACACCTAAGTGGATCATCAGGATGTTGTGAGTGATGTCACTCATACGGATTCCACTGCCTGAAGCGTCAAGGTATCGCAACTGTGGAAAAGAGCTGGTGTGAAAAGTGTGATTACAGGTGAAGGCAAAACCGTAACAAACACAGGAATCAGGACAGATATTATCGCACATCAGTTCATCATCATGCAGAAGACATTGTGGCAGACCATCACACAGGTGATTCACGTGCCACATATTGTTTTGTGTCTGTCCCGGCATCGATAATACCCTGGGCACGTCTTGTAGTTCTTACAGTCAACTTCGTCTTCATGATCTGGACAGTCGATCATGTCATTACACCTGACATAGACAGGGAGACAGTAACCATCATTGTGACACTGAAAATGAGTCTCTGGGCACTGTGTGTTGTTTTTCTGGTAAAGGGGTCACAGTGAATCCTTCAGGTATATCGAAATTTACTACAGCTGGGGGGCTTAACTGGGTAAGTGAATAATCCCTGTTAGTACAAACTATCCCATCGTCATCCTGTACGCAGACCTTGTTCTCGTAACAGGGTTTCCTAATCTCTACGCACTGAACAAAAGACATCAAAGCACTGAAAACCTTTAATGCTTAAAATAAATAATAAAATAGAAGAAAGCACAGTCAGGTCTTGTGTGTAAATTTGGAAGCCTGTACATTCGATAACGCAGAGCAAAACCAGGGTTTGTACATAAAATGGGAAACCCACTGACTACACAGGAAGGAGTTTTGAGGGGTGGAAAGAGAACAGTAAGAATGTAAATTCATTATTTTTGTCATTGTTGCTGGATTTTCTTTGCAAATCTCACAACATTTTTTGAGAGTGACCCTCGAAAGTGGAGTTTGTGTCTAAAAGAAAACATTGTTTTTCCACACCTTTCACACATGATGGAATGCTGCTGGCACTTTTTAAGGTCTGCTGTAAGTTTCTATGGTCTATGTTTGCCCTAGTTTTTGAATGGAACTTTCTAGAGATGTAAACTTGTCAGAGCTTTCATCTTAGGCTGGTTCATAAAAAATAAACACCACACACACACACACACACACACACACACACACACACACACACACACACACGTCATTGCTGGATTGACAATGGTCAACTAGCGTGACAGAGAGAGAGAGAGAGAGAGAGAGAGAGAGAGAGAGAGAGAGAGAGAAGGGGTGGTTAACTAACAGCTTTAAATTACATGAATATGCAATTCTTCATCATCTTAGAGAATAAAGGACAGGGAGAATTTGTAGGCGTCCAGGTCACGCATACTTTCACCGGGATCCTGGATTGAAGATAAAAAAGAAAGATGACGTAACAGCTGTTACACAAAGAAACTGCACCCTGGAGCCAAGTCAGTATTTAGCTGAGAGTGTTCCTCTTTAGGAAGCAAATCCGGGTGAAGAGTCCACATCACTTCAGGCTTGATGGTTGGGCATTAAATGACCACCAGAAACGCCATCCTCCAAATGGTTCGAATTAATCAATTCAGTCTCTGGTAAGCCTCTCTGAATTCCATGATTATCTCTTTACCGCCATTGTTTGAGCACAATTTTTAAAAATGAGTTTTGTGACACAGCCATCGTACCTGCTTACTATCACATTTGTCCAGCACTGGCTGTGGTAAGAGATTTACGTTCTTGTCAGCAACTGAAGGATAACATAACAAAATCCTTGTAAATGTGCTGTTCTTTAGCCTTCCATCTCCATATCTAATTTTGTCGAGACAAGATAGCAGATCTTGTAATGTGAACTTGAAAACTGGGATTATCTACGCCAGACATTTTGTAGTACAGTTTTGTTCCAATGGCTTAACGTGCTTCTGGATGTATGTTTTTGAAGTCTTGCAAATGGAATAGTTCTCTCCATTTCCCCTTGAGTTCTGTTCTCAGTCTAACTCGTTTGAATATGATAAATGCATGAGTATGAATTCTCCACTTAAAAACTTTTCCAGTTGAAGAGTGACATGATTTCCACGTTTGCATTGTTTAGCACAGAACTGTACACCGTGGTGAATGTATTGTCATTCCATTTCACGCCATTAGCAATCAGACTGTGTGAAGTTGGTGCTCTGTGATCTTTAAGCAGTTACATCACAGTAACGTTCTGCAGCAACATGTTCCCTTAAACTCTGGTCTCTGCTGTTCCTTTGAAGGACACAAACTATGATGCCGAAAAAGAAACCTACACAGAAAACCTCATTTCTCAATAAAACTGATAAAACACCAGCAGCAAAAGCTGCCGAGTCAGGTCTAAAAGAAGTGCATCTGTCCATGTGTACTTTCATCGTGGAAGTAAATGCTTCAGTTGTAGGGAAAAATCCAAACTGCATCCAAACCGACTGTGTTACTCTATTTTGCGTCCACGTTGATAAGGCGAAAATACTGTAATACTCAATACAATATGAGTCGCATATTTTGACCTACACACCGGTCCCATCTGTCGCGTGTGACTACTGCAAGATGGCTAGTGGCTTGTCCATAGGTGTTCAGGTTTTGTGATGGCAGTGGTATGGTCAAATGTTAGCCTGGTATGCATGTTTCCCTTCCATCTGGAATAATTGCAAAGGAAATACTGCACTCTCAATCCCAAATCCTTCAGGTAAAACCATTGCTATGTACCATCAATGGGCAGCCACTGATCTTCTGGTGCTGCTCCATCACAATCACAGCTCCCCCAGGACAACTGCTGTCTGTGCTGAGGACTAAATGTGGACCTTTCATCTGAACATTGTTGTAAGTGGATGGCTCGTTCTGGATGCATCATTCCAGTTCTTCTCTGATCTGTGTCAACAAGCTTCAGGGTTGGTCAAAACCTCACTCCACTTTCCTTAACGCCTTTTTTTCTTCTCATCTTATTTAATGCAACAATACCGAAGTAGGTCATGTGTTACAATTGGAGATAGTTTGGTGTGTGTGTGTGTGTGTGTGTGTGTGTGTGTGTGTGTGTGTGCGCGTGTGTGTGTGTGTGTGTGCGTGTGTGTGTGTGTGTGTGTGTGTGTGTGTG
Organism: Conus betulinus; assembly: GCA_016801955.1. Taxonomy (NCBI): domain Eukaryota; kingdom Metazoa; phylum Mollusca; class Gastropoda; order Neogastropoda; family Conidae; genus Conus; species Conus betulinus. Next base: position 6,986 of record JADBJO010020688.1, read on the forward strand.
TGTGTGTGTGTTTCCCGATAAGAGTTTTATCTGATATGAGGTGGCTGCTTTTTTTTTTTTAGCGGATATGTACAACTTCCTTCCAAACTACAGACTTTGACTACTGTCTGTGTGGCTGTCGCCAACCCAGAGCTTATACCCCCCCCCCCCCCCCAACAATAACTGTTCTATCAAGACTTTATAGCGGACTTAAAAGGATGTCCAATAAATCCTAGCTTCGGTAGCATTGCCAGCATATGCTGAATATTAGCAATGCAATTTTTCTGCGAGTTGCCATACAACAGTAAGTGGTCCAAGGCAGCAGTGAGCACATGCCCATCTTTCCTAACATTTGTGAGGGAAATCTTCAAAAGTGTTACACACTTCCTAGATGCAAGGACCAAACATGTTAGTACAATCAATTATCGTTTTAATCTTTTCCATTTAAATATTTGCTGTGTTTTTTGTGTGATCAGGATGCACAGAAACCTAGTGGAAACACCATTTTCAAAATCAACTGAAGCCATGTAGCAATCCTCACTAACCAAACTAAGTGCGGTATTCAATGTGTCCATTTTCAAATGACGATACTATTAGGTTCTTTCTTCATTTAGGTTTTACGCCCCGTGTTATTCTAGAACAACCATCTTCTGTGTTCCTTAGGAACGCCTGTGGAAGCAGTCCCCAAGAACGGCGTAGACTGAAGATTTCTTGAATATGAGCTTGTCTGTCTCTGTCTATTATCAGTGACAATCGCTCTCACCAGCATTAATGAGTGTGTGTGTTGTTCTAAAACGGATGGAAAGTCAGTCATGTTATTAAATTCAGTTTTTGAAATTTGACAGTTTCCACAAATCAATATCATGAGTGAGTCGTCTCCATGCCTTCTGGGATATTTATTCTATCAAAGTGAAATGGTTTACTTTCCAATGATTGAACAGTGGCAGAAACGAAATATAAAAACGTTACTGACCAGATCATCTGTGGCACTTTGGGGTAACTGTGACGTGTTTTGTTGCAAACTGGATGCAGAGTTTGTTCTCTCCCTGTTTCTAACTGGAGTTGTTACTCTAATTTGTTGGTCCTAATAAAAGGAACTTTTACCCATCAGGTTTCCATGTTTTGTCAGAATCTAGAGACCTGCCTTTAGTTAATGTATTTAGTTCTGTCTTTTATGATGGCGACCAGGTCATCTCTAAGCAATGCTGATCAAAACCATGCCTCCATTGTCATGACACATAAAGGCTACTGTTTTTTTGTTTACATGAGATCTCAGCTACTATGTCCACACAGAGAGGTTTTCAGAGTTGCATATTCCAGTAAAGCAATGGCATGAATACCTTTACCTACATTTCTTTCTGGCTTGCCTGTGGCAACATATTGCTCAAAGGCTCTGCTGGCGCAATGGCTGCATGCAGGATTACTCATTGTGTTTGCTCGATAAGGAGGTCACCATTGCGTGATGGCCGGCAAAATTTTTGCATTAACATTTCTGTGCCAAAAATGAGAAGATGAATGATTGCTGCTCGTTCCTTTTGCCTGAAGATAACCCAAGAGTTTCGGATTTTATCATGTTTTTCTCCTGTAATCCGTTTGTCTGTATTGTCTGGAGAAACTTGTGACCTCTTGTTTCACAATTGATATTGGGAGTGTGTTTTTAGTTTTTTAACTTTGAATCAACTGATGCCCCAAACTTCTTCGCATGTTTTCTTACAGTCTGTCTCTTTGGGAACTATCTTGCATTGCATTAGAACGCGTTGGAGCGGGTTGTCTTCTGAAAGGAACACAGTAAATTTGAAATCGTGATGTACCATAGAAATGACAGAGTTAACTTATTTACATGTTGAAATGTCGATTGGTATCTGGAGGGTGGCTTACACAGAAATAATTGATAACCACACACATGTTTAAATGATGGGCAATCGTGTAGCCACACACATAACTATTTCAAACTTAATGTGTCTGCTGGCAGGGGGCAGGGATTTATTGTAGCTAATGCCTGGCGCCAACTGGCTGCTTTCTCCCTTGAAGCTTTTTCATGTAAGCATCACCTGACCAATGGCAAGAAAGAAGTAATACAGGCTTTAGCTCTGGTTGATTCATGTCTATAACTAATGATAAGGGTCAAAAGAAGCTAAACTGACTCAAGTGGTGAGGAATCTGAAAGTGCTGCTGGGACTACGACGAAAAAAAAGCTGAGTAGGGTTGTGTATGGGGCAGCCATATTGAACAGCATTAAAGTCTTGTTACTGAGAGGGCGTAGATATGAAAAAAAAAACTGAATCCGAAGATTCCAGCGTTACAAGTAATATTCAGATGCTTTATCTGGATAAGAGAAAGTGGGGCCTTCAGGAGCAGATAAGAAGATAAGGGAGATGTTTTGGGAATCTGAGAGCACGAACCTTTCATTTCCACAGTCCTTCATGCCTTCCATGCACCCAGGGCGATCACAAAAGCCTTCGTCACGTCCATCTGAACAATCCTCTCGATAATCACACACCAGACTATAAGACACGAATTCCCTTGATAGGTCACAATAAAAATACGGTTGTGGCAGCCCCTTGGACATACTACAAGTCGCCCTGTACCATGTCTCAGTGTTCTCCAATTCTCTGCACTGACTTTTCACATCACAGGCCAATAGTTCATGAGTCAGGTGCTGCATGGGACAGATTTCGAGATGAACACGTGACGTGGTCGTGCTGCCCGGCACTGGGAGTGTGACAGTTATGCTGATATGATCATGATCGGAAAGCAGAGGGAGTTCACATACAAAGCCGTCTAACCGGCTACTAGGGAAACACATAATAAAACCGGGAATGTGTGAACCCCAACAAACACACCACGACGAAAAGTCTGTACGCCAATTTCTTCTTCCTGTCGTCAAAAAGACAACCACAGCTCCACTCTCCCAGAATAGAGTGTGTGCATACCTGCGAAAATCCTCATGAAACTCGGATTAAACACACACACACACACACACACACACACACACCACACACACACACACACACACACACACACACAAGTGCACGC
>JADBJO010020688.1:15000-30890 GCA_016801955.1 Conus betulinus
CCATTAAGGTTCTTCCAGTATCGTGCATCTCTGCGTTAAGAGTCTCAGAGGTCCCAACCAAAGACACTTGAAGTCCTTGCCATTCCAGAGGGCGGGGAGGAGAGAGCTACTGGCCGCTCTAAAACACGTTAGAATTCCAGAGAGCAGGGACAGTTCATGGTCATGCAATCAAATACTGAAATCGTCCTGGACAGGAAAACTGAGTTGGAGCATATCCTGCAAGAAATTAACGTCCAGATCTGCCGCATTCAGGAGGTAGAAGAGCCACAAAGACCTTCGAGGTAAAAGGACATAGGTGCTTCAGGTTCGACAGAATAAAGTGTAGCACTGGAGAGGTACTGACCTTTGTCAGGTATATTATCCACACTTACCTTCACAACACGCATATGGGAGACTTGGAATAACAGGTGATGGAAATGCATCTTGGCACAGCAGAGCTTCAACTAGTTAACTCTTATCGCCCCAAGAGAAGCCTCTATCTTTCAAACCCATAAGCAGGACAGACTCCAAAATGACTGTCGTGGATATTTCAACATCCACACCTGCTAATCTGATCCTGATCAACACTTTCTTCTTCAAACCTGGCCTTCTGCACTGAAGACATTCACACAAGAATGCCCAGCGAGAGGCTGGAAAACAGTAGGATGGCATTAATGGTAGGTCTGTATCCCTGCACTTAAATCTTTGAATCTCAGGAAAGGCCATCTTCCCACACTAGACTGCACTGAGCTATCACACCAGCTTCCCTGTCAAATACAGAACAGTCCTGGCCGCAATGTGCATTGCGCGTCGTGTCAACATTAGTGGCCGTCTTGAAAAAAGACCCTTTGCCTCTTAAAGAAAGAAAGACCCTTGTCACCACACACACACAAAAAAAACACAATAATTCTTACTTCACTTCTCAAACAATAGAAACGTACAACTGGACATTGAACTAAGATACCACATAAGCTAGCGCGCAAAATAAACAGTCTTGGTTGTTACATAGGATTCAGGGTTTGTATGCATTTTGTAGAATCGTGCTGCTGTTCCACCGATCCAGATTTCTCCACCGGGGGAAATATTTCATGACTTCCTCGAAGGCCTTCACTTCCTGGGCAGTCTCCAGACTGACCAGAGAAGCTCCCATTTTTCGGCACTCTTTCTTGGCCTTCGAACGGGAGATTCTGTAATTTGTTTTAAAGTTAAAGATGTAGCAGCTCCCTCCAACAGAAAACCTGCCAAGGAAAAGGACAGGAGGCAAATAGGATAACAAGGGTTAACAATATGCATGAGAACATGAAAGCATAGGGGCATAGGTTTGTATATGGTATTTATATTATTATTATTATTATTATTATTTATTTATTATTATTATTATTATTATTATTATTTATTAGTGTTGTTGTTGTATTGTTGTTTTATCGTCATTAATATTCATCATTATTATCATCATTAACATCATCATTATCATCATTATTATCATCATTATTATACTGTTATTATCATTATCATTCCTAGTATTATCATCATCATTATCATCATTATTATTATTAATCATTATTTTCATTATTGTCATTATCAATATTTATGATCATTATCATCATTACCATGATTATTTTCATTACATTATCATTATTTATCATATTATCGTATTATATTTATTGTTGCTGTATTTGTTGTTGTGAGTAAAGAAGAGATAGAGTAAGAGAAGGGAATTAGTAAAGGGAGGGGAGAAAGGAACATGAATAATGTATAAACGAGGTAAGTAATGGACTAGTGTGATAGTGTACTTGTTGAGGGCACAGCGGGCTGGCATTGTGTGGGGGTGGTTAGGCACATGATGTTTTTGGATGATGATGGTATCAGTTGGGGCAGAGGGTCCCTAGTCTGGCACTCAGGTAGGATTCCTGCGTGATACGCTCAGAGATGTCACTTTGTAAATGCCAAAGCGTCAGGACTTTCACATGACTGATTGTTCCGGATGTGCGCTTGGTTCGTGTGTGTGTCTGTGTGTCTGATGACTCTCCCAGAAATGTGGATCCGTGTTTCGTGCTTTCCTACCACACACCCACACACACTCAATCGCACATAGACAGCCAGGCAACACAACCGTAATTCTTTTCTTATTTTTGTCTATGCTGCCTGAGCCATCAAACAAATTCAAAACATCATCATCAATAAACACAAATAACGCACAAGGAATTAACCACTTCCTAGAAAAAAAAAACCCCAAAACAAAAAACCTATCAATTAACAGGAACACACTGAAGTAGCACTCTGCTACTTTTGAGGCACCAGCCTCCACTTCCAAGAGCTGTGGCTCTGTTACTACAAAGCAACAAGGATCTCACATATCACAAGAACGACGCTGACGCTGCAGGTCGTTGTCAACACAGGCGCGGTGGTTCTGTCTCAGCAGGACCAGCGCAGGGCACAGCTGGCAAACAGGACTTAGGAACTCGGACCCAAGGCGACGACTTCTCTCTCGCAGAAGAGGCGCTGGCACAGCTAGCTTTCGGGTAGATACTGACATGCAGCAGCCTCTCGCACACACCCGGCACGGTGGAGAATGGGGGACACACAACAGGCCCCGGACCCGAGGTAGGGACAGGGACAACCAGTTCCCAAATACACTGGGTAGTGGCACACAACCTGGGGGAACTGGCCATCACAACAACTAAACTGAGTCCCTTGTCGGCTGGACTGGGTAGTCGAACTAGCCAGAATTTCTTTAGAGACTGGGTGGCTACCATCGTTCACCCGACTTACACGGTGTGCAGATGAACACCAGTTAGCCAGCTTAGCCAACCGGTTTTCTAGCGGAGTTATTGTAAACACTGTGATCGGACAAAAATCTGTCCGTCACACTGATGTTGTGTTGGGGATGGCTGGAGTACAGCGATATTGGTTTGGGTCGATGATGGCAGATGTAAACAAGTGTTCAGAAATGTGCGTCTTATCTTTCAAAAGATGAAGAAGCTCAGTGGTACATTCCATGTCATGTACCACTCACAGTGAAACATGTGCTTTTTTAGAGTGTTGGGACTTGCACGATGTAAGACATAAACACTTTTCGGCACACTCCATGAAAAGCGTGTTCAGCGATGTCCCATCTGATGTGATCTTTGCATTTCTGAAAGAGACTAATATTTTTCATCAGATCTAAGATTTTACAGAAGAAAGATTGTTTAATGAAGTTTCCAGTGTGTTTTTAGAAGGTGTATTTAAACAAAATGATTTGTGAGTTGATTTTAGCATGGTGACTGTGCTGATATGGCCTTTGGCGGTCAGTTGGGCTGTAAGCCACAATGCCTTACCTTACTACTACTACACTTATTTTCATTATTCTATCATCACTAGTATATAATGGTAACCCATATTTTCCCCATGAAACTGTACTTTTAGTCATTCTTCCAAGACCAGTTTTTGCACCTACACCCAAAGGGAGAAGCAACTATCTGTTGGTCCTTCGTTTCTATTGTCTTGAAAGTTATTTGTCCTGCCTACAGAAGATCCAGTCGGTCGAAACGCGTTGTCTTAGTTTAGGTGTTTGTTCCCTCGTTTGGCGGCGCGGTAATTCCACTTCTGCTCTTGTTTCAATTTCTACCCGCAGTTACCAGGTGAACAGGTAAAACACTCGCCACCTTAAAACCGTCTCCACAAGTTGGGTTGGGACCAGACAAAAATGGTCCATCACACCCATCCACCCACCCTCACCTCCCCTCACCCCCAACAAGAAAGACTTCACGCCTTCGATCGTCACGAATCTGTTACCCATCTTGGCTATCTTGCTTATCCCTTTACATCTCTCCACTTGTTTCCCACACCTTTGTCCTCTTCGCTTCCCTCTTCCCACTTGTGTCCCTTACCCCTTCCCTTTCGTTGTCCTAATTGTACCTTGCCTGAAGAAGACCTAAGAGATTCGAAACCTGTCACGTTTTGTCTTGTGATTAGTTTGTTCACAATTTGTTCTCTCTCTGAATTTGTTTGTTTGTTTGTTTGTTTTTCAGTTCTCTGACATTTATTTAACATTTGTTTACATTTCTGCCTGCAGTCGTCTCAGTTTGCAACAAGATCTAACTTGAAAAAAATAGACGCTGATTGCACACCTGTGAACTCACTTACCTGTCTATTAAAAATTCAGTCAATGTTGTTGTTTACATCTGTGATACTTTTGTTGCTTCCAGTCAGAAGTTTGAAAAATTGATGTGTGTGTGTGTGTGTGTGTGTGTGTGTGTGTGTGTGTGTGTGTGTGTGTGCGTGCATGCGTGTGCGTGCATGCGTGCGTGCGTGTAAGTGTGTGTGTGCGTGCGTGCGTGCTTGCATGTGTGCGTGTGTGTGTGTGTGTGTGTGTGTGTGTGTGTGTGTGTGTGTGTGCGCGCGCGCGCGCGCGCGCGCGTGTGTATGCGCTTTAAAAACATATTTTAACACTCATGTTGTGAAGATGATGGTGGCGGTCTGTATACGGGTGTTCAAAATGCTAAATGGGAGTGTGTGATGGAACGTATTTACACTGTACACAGTGTCATCATATGGAAGAAAATGAGTTTGATGATAGCATCTGTGCTACCACACAATGTATCTCCATATAACAAAGGACGAATAAGCGTCTTCTGTCTTACATCTGAAAGGTAGCCCATGAAACAATTCAAAGAGGTGCCCAGTGGAAGAACGAGCCGGACTAGTGTAGCGACCTTCAACATTTCCAAATAAATTGTCTTCAACCAGGAAGACAGCAGAAAACGTGTGATCCACTGAAATAACTCCCAGCAAACAACAAGCGGATGTCAGATCCTTCATGCAAGAGAGGCAGGAGTAAATAAGCTGCTTCTCTGAATCATAAGCGATGTGGGCAAATTATGTAAATTCACCAAACAGCTCAATGATGAAGAAGACACCAGAGCAAGTATCACGCAAGCAGGGAACAGAATATACCCTAGCAGAAACGCTAGCACCTACAAAATGTACAGACTGCTATGCAGTTGAGTGCAACATCCATGTAAGTTCAGCCTAACAACTAAATGCACAGAGAAGGCAGACAAAAAAGCTGAAGAGTGACAGAGCAGGACTCCATGAAGTGGCACACCAAAACTACAGAGCTGGAGTCTTCTCCTTGGGGCTCTTCTTGCTTTTCATTGATAGCGTCTTGTCTGAGCTCTGAAGGGAATCAAGGCAACACTGCATGCACACAACGTGGTGGTCTGATTCAGCAAGAGCTTGCATCATCTGTTTACCATTTTCCTTCGCACTCTGTCACCTTAACATTTCTACACAGAATCAGAACACATTTAGTATTAGTTGTAGTGTAGAGATCAGGAGGATTTGGCGAAAGAATTCATAGATACAAAATGTTTTATAATGATAAGCAAAAATCAAAATAGCATATGTTCAATCGAGTAATGATTAGTTTTATCGACACTGTAAATACCGTTTCTGTACAGATTCTTAAAACTTTTTTCAAAGTCGTTTTAAGTAATGTTTTTAAAAAGTTTTTTTTTCTTCAAAGTATTCTAATTCAGACCATGGGTTCAGATCTCCCTCAAGCCAGATTCTTACTGTTTTGAATTTGGTTGGATTCCATTAAATGTTTAGGTGTAAATAATCGCTGACTGCATTTACTTCTCAAGTAGCCACTTCTGCATTTCACACATCAGCTATAATCCTGATATATTTCCCGAACATTGTAAATACACTCAGCGTCTCTTCAAAGGACTTCTCCCCACTGTTTAATACTTTCTGCTTTCCGTGTACAAGTATTTCTTTGGCCTTTAGTTCTGAAATCCAGATGCACAAGGTAACGATGTAAGATGAAACTAGATTCCCTTTTTAAACCACTGAGGTAGTTGTCTGTTATTAAGTACAGTTGTTTGATACCTTTATAAAGAGCCTCAATCTATGAACAAATATCTTGACCAAAACCACCAACAACAAAACTAAACTATATTTGTGGCAAAAATAATCATATATTTTTTGTTACATTTTCACAATTGTCTGCTTTCTCTCAGTCTGAATGAGATAAGGTTTAAATAAACCTATCAATCTGTAACGTTGCAACAGCGCTAACTTGAAGCCTTACATGTTACCTGAAGTGGAGTTCTGTTCGTTACAAAACGTAATAGCTTACCCAGAGTCATCTGTCCAAAAACATCTTTTTTCCCCAAATTTCTTTTACTTAAATGATACAGCTTTACAAGAACACGTTTTTGATGTGTTTCGGAACGATATGATCGACTTATATGGAAAACGAATATCAAGTACAAAGTATTGCAGGGTTAGAAATTGTCGTGTTATGAAACGTTCTTCACCGTAGCCCCCCCCCCCCCCCCTCTCCATTACTTTGTTCAGGAGAGGTCTTTATTCATGGGTCATGGGAATATTTTAACACATGCTTACAAAAAGATTTCCTTTTTGACCTCTGGTATTTATTTTGTGTGTGTGCGGTTTCATTGATTCCACAGATTCAAAAAACTAAATGAATCAGTTTTTCAAAGTTCCTTGTCAGTTGGAATTCAGTTGTGAATGCAGCTGGTACGTTGGGGTCTGAAGGACAGTCACTAAAGTTGGTTTATATTGTAAGTGTGTCATTGTTTGACCTTAAAGAATGGAAACTATTTCTTGAGAAAGAAGTCAAGACAGACAGTTGCAACTGGTTGCCCCATCTATCTGTCTCATCTTCTCATGAGGATGCTGCAGTTTAGCACTGATTAGCATATGTCAGTAGTGACCCATGGAGGGAGTTACACTTTCGTATCCAGGTCTATTATTTATACACACTGTAAACATTTTACACTCTGCCAGTTGCCAAGTTCTGTAAAACCCCCCCTCCCCTCCCCCACAACCCCAATTTGCTTACGCTGATATCGCAGAATTCAATTCACCCATTGGAATGAATGTAATGGCCAGAGCCTTTTAGCTTTACCTTCCCAGGTCCACATTTGTCGGAGGTGTAGGGACAAGGGGCCTCGTCTTCATGCTCTGCACACTGAGGAGTAAGATCACAGGGGAAGTGTTTAAACAGTCAGGCACACACTGACACTGAGCAGTTCCAGGTGCCCAGTCCTGGCAGTCGTTGAGGTTTCAAGTCTTCTGTGTAGAAAGAGAAATAGAGTGTAAACGGTCTGCACTCTGAACTACGAAAACCAGTGAAATAGAACAAAGACATGTGGCGCTCTTCACTACCTACATTGCCAACGTCTTCAGGGAACTGGAACAAAGGGGGGTAACGAATTTTGAACGTTTTAAGAAATTTCTGCCTGGAGCTACACCGACCAAGTAATATCGTCATTGACCTGTAGCGTTTCTTCTCTGCCAGCTGTTGACGCTCAGCATGATGATGTGATCAGCTGGTCTGGTCAGAGTGACACAGCTTTGGATGACTGTTGGACATGGGGTGGATCCATCCAGTCCTGGGGTCTGTATGTACCCTGCACAAAGCAACTTCCGTATCATCTTAAAACTGGTCATGTCACGAACGCAAAAAAAAAAAACAAAACATTAGTTCAACAACAATGTTTTCCATCCCCACAGTATAAACATTAAAAGGGGTAACCACAGTGATTGGCAGTGTGTTTTGTTTTCAGTGGTATTGAACGATAGATTTCAAACGTTTGGGTCCATGTAATGGACATGACTTAAATTGTCGAAATAGTCTATTGCAAGTCATACCTGCTACCTACAGCTATGGGAAACTGGTCGCCAAACAAAGCACTGTGAACATGTGAGTTATGTCCACAATGGGCAGATTCCAAATGTGGTCCCAGATGGTTTGAAATTACTCGACACAGTTTTAGTTGAGTGATATGCATCCATATCTTTGAATACAATTACCACATATATGAACGCTTGATATACCTGGGCAAAGAAGAAGAAGAAGAAGAAGAAGAAGAAGAAGAGAGAGAGAGAGAGAGAGAGAGAGAGAGAGAGAGAGAGAGAGAGAGAGAGAGAGAGAGAGAGAGAACTGTTTTGGAAAAAAAAAAAAAAACAGCAACAAGCAACCAGGGCCACGCACAAAATATACAAATCCAAACACACCAGATTCAAACTAAGTTGATGAACCTTGTCATTCTGTGTTTACAATAATGCTTTTAGATACATTTAGGCTCTCAATGGCATATAAACATTCAGGTCTGTCTGACTAACTATGCATGCATGTGGCCATCAACTCTGAAAGATTGGATCCGAAAAGGACACACACACACACACACACACACACACACACACACACACTACATGACCTTACTGTGACAGACCGTTTTCTGTCTGGTCACAAATTTTTACAACTGCGTTAGCCGGAACATGTTCACCAGCAAACCGGTTGATTAGTTTACCTGACTGACAGCTACTCACCTGCGCTCTGTATAAGCCAGGTGAGCTAAAACGGTCAGTCAGTCTCTACAGCAGTTCCGGCAATGCAACTTCCCAGTGCCTGAAGAGGAACTCCGCACTAGTTGCTGTGGCAGTCAGGTATTTCATTCTTAGCGATTTGAAATCGCAAGCCAAAATCGTTCTCCCCTCCTACAGGCGACTGTTACCTTCTCAGCGCCTAGTAAACGTTTTTAGAAAAGAAAAGTATTTGTTGTCGTTTGGTATATCTTGTGACTTGATAGGGCGATAGGAGGAAATTGTTTTTAGAAAGTATGAATAGAAAGAAGAAAAAAAAATGATGCTGACGAGTGATCAGAAAAGGAGATGGCTTAGCTAGTTCATGGTGTTATGATGGAAAACAGTTTTATTTATTTTGCTAATGTATGAGAATGACACAATGATAGTAAGCTCTGGAAGTGAGTGATCGAAACTATCATGCATTAATGGCTGGAAGATTTATTCTGAATTTTGATGTGGGGGAGCTAAACGGAAACCCTTTTGATATGTATTCATATGTTGATAAACAGGAATCATGTCGATAAGTATTTAAACCATGTTTTGATATGAATACTGAATATCTATTTGTTGATAAACAAGAGTGTGCGGAAATCATTCCTTGATATGTATTTAAGGGCTGGTACTGTTACTTATGGATAATGTTATGAATGGAAATCATTCTTTGAGATGTATTGATTATGTAAAATGATAAAAACATTCTTATCTTGATGAAAGAGACAAAAGGAAATCTTTTTTTTTATATGCAATGATTATATTCTTGGTTTATCGTAAAAGGTCTATTTGGAAATCTTGTCCTCCAATGTGTAAAACATGCTTTCGGAAAGGTCTATGTGGAAATCCTTCCCCCCCCCCCCCCCCCAATGTGTAGAACATGATTTTAAAAAAGAGAATGTTCTATTGTGATGCTGTATCGAAACTTTGTAGATTTCGCTATGGGTATTTCCCCCCAAGTTCTGGTGAGATCAAAGTAACTCTTAATTATAAATATGATTAATAACCATGATGAATAATAGCCATGTTAAAGTAGGCTAGATAATCAATGTAGTTATCAGTTCCACCAGATAAAGTCGTGTGACTGGGAACTGGCTGCCACTGCGCCTGGGTCTGGGGCGTAGCCAGAGTCTACCCCTGTCTCCACCCTGCTGGGGGTGTGGAGAGGTCGACGTGGGAGTCGACTTTGACCCAACCTGCCACTGCGCCCGGGTCTGGAGCATAGCCGAGATCTAGTCCTGTCTCCACCCTGCTGGGGTGTAGAGAGCTTGACGTGGGAGTCGACAGTGACCCGACGTGCCAGCTATGCCAGAGCTGCCGCTGCTGCCAAGCCAGAGCCGCCGCTTTTGAGGTATTTGAACCAGCGACCTGTTGTGCAAGTCGTATCAGAGCCGTCACTTCTGCTGTACCGGGGACATCGATTTCTCTCTTTAAATTTGACTTGTTACGAATGTGAAGAACACACACACACACACACACACACACACACACACACACACACACACACACACACACACACACAAATTTCCCACACGAAACCAAACCAAATTCATACAATTTTAGTCTTAGATTAGAGGTCTAGTTTTTCTTCCCCTATTATGTAACTCTAGGCTGTAGACTTTGTAAGGCAATCTGTGTTGTTCCATTTGTGTTATTCTTAGCCGTAACGAATACACTTTACTACTGAAGTTTAGTGTATAGGGTATCTATTGGTCTCTCACTACACCAGATCGTTCGGCGTTTTCAATTAAACACCAATAAATTTCTTTATAGCATACCAGCGAATTTTCTCAAGATGCATAGCAGCAGAATCAAAACCCCATATTTCAGCACCGTATTGTAGCATCGGTTGGACTTGAGCATCAACTGTTTTTTAAGATAAAATCAAAGATCCATATTAAACATTGTTAATTTCTTCAGTATACACAATAACGCATAATTAGCTCTACGTGAACGATCTTTATAAAGGAAGGGTAAGCTTAAGCGTGTAGAAAAAATACATGCCAAGGTATTTGAAAGCATTCACAATGGGCATATCAGTTCCATTATATATCCACCTTTCTCTGGCTGCAAGATATCTACCCTTCCTGAACACAACAATGTTATTTTCATTCATGTTTATAGTACTCGAACTGAAGCAGATGCTCTTTCTAAACTGTTCAACTGGGTTTGTATACCAACTATCGTTTCAGACATCAGTCCAACATCCATCAGCTAAAAAAAAGCATGAAAATCTATTAAAAAAAATTACCTGTGAATTTTGCACCGTGTCGTCCAGAATTAGTCATTTCCTTCGTATAATTCATTAATGAACAAAGAAAACAAAATGGGACTATAAACATCCCCCCGCTTAACTCCAGTTTGTACAAGTTAAATAATTAGTCATATAATACTCCTGTTCGCAGAATCAAAGACTTCCCCATAATCAAAAAAGGCAACATATAATTTACGATTCAAACAAAATTATTCTGCACAAATGCCATTAAAGGGAACATGTGATCTACGATAGAGTAATGTCATTTAAATCCAGCTTGGCATTTACCTGTGAGGTTCGTTTCCTCTACCCACTCCTGCAGTCTTCCCTTGATAACAGTATGTGTACCATTTACTACAAACATTACACAGAGAATTTCCTCTATAATTATTTGGAACATCAATATTATCCTTTGTATATAAAGAGAGAACTACTGATTTTGTCCATAGATCAGGAAAGCCACCCCCTTTCACATAGAGTATTGAAATACGTTGTAACAAAATCCAACATCAAATTAGACTTGCATGCATTTTTCATCATTTCACCAATTATACTATCAAGGCCACTAGCTTTATGACTTTTCAGATTTTTCAAGGCCGTCATAATTTTATCCCTTGAAATTGGACGACTGAAATAATCGTCACTGGAATTAATATCATCACTGGTATCATTGTGATCATTTCCACCACCACTGCTTGCCTCATCTGTAGCATCACCTGTGTCTATGTCATTTTCAAGCAGTTTCTGAAAATGTCGAAACCTGTCTTCCAAACCAATGTTAATAGACGGTTGTTTTCCTTTATTGTTAATTCTATGCATTGAATTCCGAAACTCCCTCTAGTCATTCACGGAAGAAACCAACAGTTGTTACTAAATTACTGTTCAACTGTTTACGTTTGTGTTTCAAAAGTTTTGTAGTCATGCCTGGTTGCACATTAAGAAAAATGATCAGGTGGAAAATAATGTGCGACGAAATTTATTTAAAAGGTTACGAGTCTTTCGTTTACCATTACGACATTCTACGCCATACCAATCATCACAGATTTGTTGTGCATTTACATCAAACTGTTTCTTTTTTTTTTTTAATATAAATACATTCAGCTGCATCTTTTAGGCAACGGTTAATTATATTCAAAGATTCATTAATATCAACATCAATTTTTCTAATTGCCATTTCTATTCTCTGCTGAAATTCAGGAGGGCATACTGTATCACCAAAAGTACTGGCATAAGTCTTATTTCAACTTTAAGTATCCAACAATGTTTATTTTTGCATTATTTATGTTTTCATTAGAAAATCTGAATTTTCATCATTACAGACATAAAAACAAACACGTGACATCATGAAATAATATTTATTGACGCTATTGCGTCTCTCAGAAATGTATGTGTAGCGACCGTCGAAATCGCCCTGACACATACCATTCACACTACTTATATTCAAAGCAGTGCACACATTACTCAACATCTTACCATAGTTGTTCAGTACAGTATCATCGACTTCCTGTTCGTACATACAGTTACTTAAATGCTTATAACCAAAACGCAACCGAGAGAGAGAGAGAGAGAGAGAGAGAGAGAGAGAGAGAGAGAGAGAGAGAGAGAGAGAGAGAGAGAGAGAGAGAGAGAGAGAGAGCACGTGTGTGTGTGTCTTAGCTATAGTTGCTGCGGACACACACACACACACACACACACACCAGAATCTGCAAGTTTAGCAGCCCTGTCTCGTGTCGATCTCTTCTATTTGCGTCCTGTGTACAGAAAAGCCAAAGACGAAAGGGGGGAGGGGCAGCTCAACTAAGACTTTGCTATAAAGAGCCGCAGTGGCGAAGTGGTTAGCGTTGTGGACTCCCAGCTGGGAGGTTGTGGGTTCGATTCCCATCAGAGTCATGTGGGATTTTCTGCCCCGACTGGCTCCTACCCAGAGTTGAGTTTGCTACAGGCTCAGTTGGGAAGACTGGGACCACTCAGTCGAGTTCAATCCACTTAATGACTGCGTCTCTAAGAGTGTTACTCAAATTTCCTGACCAACACTGCACGTGTCTGTATTTCTCAGGCCTGGTTGATGCCAGCATATATTATGAAAGGAAGCATAGAGTACAGCCTGTCATGCAGTATCAGACTGGAATGGAAATCCGTAGCATCATCTTCATCATCATTCCCATAGATCAGCATAAAAAGTCTCAAATTCTGTGGTCCTTCATGCCCTGCTCTCATGGTCTCAATGTCCTCTCCACGTCTGAGGACCTTGGTTTAGTTCCGTCAGAGTCACTGGTATCAGCGAGCCCTGGGAGCTGTCGTTGAACAGACGTGGTGGCGCCCTCCAGAGGGAGAGCTCACACATGTCGGCTCCGCGACTAAGCAATTGCTGTTGTCAGTAGGAGGATTAGTAGGTGGTGTCCTGCGTATGTTTGATCTGAACAGGCGCCACTGAACAACACCAAAATGACTCGGCAGCAGTGCAGTGTTGCCTCCGGTGGGTTGCCTCTTGATGACTTGACATCGAATGCTCCCTGAGGATTGCCAGTGCCGGGGCTGCGGCAGGACTGACTAGGCTGTGGCTGTGGATGGGGGATCGGAATGAGCAGCGGGGTGCAATGTCACTGAAGTGGCACACAAGATGGGACAGAAAAACAAAACAAGACAAAATAAAATAAAAGACTTTGCTATATTTTTTGATGATTTGAAATGTAGTGATTGTGTGTGTGTGTGTGTGTGTGTGTGTGTGTGTGTGTGTGTGTGCGCGCGCGCGCGCTCGTGTCTATGCGTGCGCGTGCATGCATGCATGCGCGAGGTGTGTGTGTGCGCGCGCGCGTGTGTGTGTGTGTGTGTGTGTGTGTGCGCGCGCGCGCGCGCGCGTGCCTGCACGCATATGCATGTGGTTATATCGTTTTTAAACAACAATCTTTAAAACATGTCGCTCACCTGCAGATGGAGACGAATCAGTGAGCTGCAGCTCCAAATGCTGCCTCTCAGTCTGGTGAACAGCAGAAAAGGACAGCGATAGGGACGCAGTTTTATTACAAACCATCAGCGAACTTGTCACACTTATGATCAGACTGGAAAACGTCCTTAGACACTGTGACATTGACAGTGTCTGTCATACTATATTGAATAGGGAACGATGTGGGACAGTTTGCATTTTGTGGAAATTCCACTCTCTTTGATGACACTGAAATGGTCGGAATATTTCAGTTCGAACTCTTGTGTGCACTCGTTGATCAAAAACCGCACAACATGGTAAGGTCGTACGTGGAGTACGAAATCACACTCCCATTTGAAAATACTGGCAGGACTTCGAACACGGAGATGACCATTTGGGCCTTCGATAGTAAGTTCTTTTACTGCTGGGCTTTGCAGGCATGTAGACAAACCAGAAATATATATGGTCGCGTTCTGTGTTTTACTATTTCTAGTGCTAAATCTGTGTGGAACGTTCTCCTGTGTCGGTACATTGATACTGGTACCTTGAATTGACACAAGATTTAAACGGCGCTGAGCAGGTTCAGTCACTGCTACACCATGTAACCGTTTTGTATGCTTGGTGGTGGTTATGTTTTCAGAGGCATTTAGAATAAAATGTACCATTGTGCTGGGTATTTTTGCCTTTAAGCTGTTTGCTGGGGAAGCGCTGCCATTTGCTGTCAATACGTAAACATTGCAAAACATAGTAATCACTAGACTGGTACCCTTAAATTCTGTAATCATTTTACTGCACCAAATGATATTCGTACCTCTGGCCCAGCTGTCAGTGGGTATGTACATTCATAAAGATTTTACACGGATTATAAATTTTGTTGTATAAACGACAGGATGTCAACACTGTTGTAAATATGCACAGGACATAGCCAAGTTGATTTGAAATATCCTAACATATTTTCAGTTTACAATTAAATATATGGATATGTAAAACACCAAAACAAAGGATCGATGTAATAAAACGAAAACAAAGCGGAAAAAAAAAAAGCAAACAAACAGAAACAGATAAACAAGATAAAAAGGGGAAAAAAAAAACACGACAACACTGACCTTTCAATAGTTAACAAAAATACCATGAGGAAATTTGAAACTGTAAAAGTTTGAGAAGAATGTCAGGGTTATCACAACTATGGCAAGCCCTTCGCTGTTTGGGTAGCACTATCTATGAATTGAATGGAATCCATATGGATTGAAAAATTCTGTTTTCATATGTATATATGCAACAAAATTACAAATCCATTATGTATGTATGTGTGTGCATACAATCATAATACATACATACTGTCACACACCCATGTTTGTGCACACACACACTTGCATTCACAAACACAGTATGCTTACTCTGTACACACGCACACAATCACTCCATTCACCCAAAGGAGCACTATCACCACAAAATTAAGTTTTCTATAAAACGCTCCCTTTACTCAATGATAAAGAAAAGGGTCTTAAATCTTCTTTTCACTTCAGTACGTTTTCCAACAATTATTTCTTCTCTTCACAAGATATTTCCACATATATAAACAATAATACAATATTCAAAGTTTTATCAAGAATCAAACACACACACACATTACACTACACTATTACACTATCAGTTCATTATATTAAATAATTGTTGTAAAGACAAGTCATCTTCTTGACTTGTCGAGGAGCTTTCGTGCACTGGGCTGTACCACCTCTGGACCACCACAGCCTGGATCCTCACTAGACTGGTACACCTTACTCGGGAACACCACTGGACGCTGAGGGATTCTGTAACGAAACCCTAGGTCCAGGGTTAACCTCTAAAATGAATTTTATTCATTTTTTTCTTTCTCTCTTTTATTATTCATAACACCTTTAATGTAATTGCTTTAACCAGTTTACAACCCCAACTGGTACTCACCTTCTAGGGAATAAGCGACAAGCCTACCCTAGTAGACTTCCAGTCTACATCTACACTCTATACTGAGTGAAACTTGCCACGCCAGGCATCTTACACCCACAAGGGTTAAGCACACCCAAACCAGGGTTGCATTGGACAAACCAGTCCAACCATGTAGCACACCCAACCCAGGGTTGCATAGGACAATCCTAGTCCTAACTATATTAAAACCCAGGAGGGTTACAATTGGACATCCTCCTATGTCCGTGTCCAGAGCTCCTCTGAAGTAACAATAAATTTTCCACCCTTCCTCACATTGGGTGAACACACTTCACAATCCACTCAGCGTCCCACTCTTCCACATCACTTGTGGTTGCACTCCATGAATACAAAAAAAGCATCAAAACCGTAGGTTCCATTCCACAATCGCAAAAA
>JADBJO010020689.1:2500-17500 GCA_016801955.1 Conus betulinus
ATATTTCATCGTGTAAAAAAAAAGAAGGGTGGGGAGGGGGAGAAAAATAAGAAATAAAAAGGGGAGGGGGAGGGGGCGTTGTCACGTAAATTGAAGTGACTGTAAGCGGAGAGTCATTTTTCGGTCCTAGGTGTCGCCACCGTGCAATATGAATCACCAGTCGTGTTAATCCACCTGGCGTGAGAAAGTACAGCATTAAAATGAAAATACAGTGCTCTAAATTCAAACACATTCACTGCGACTACAGCAGGAACGCACGAAAGATACACACACACACACACACACACACACACACACACACACACACACACACGCAACGCGTACACACACACAACACACACACACACACACACACACACACACACACACCACACACACGCACCCGTTCACTAACAGCCACTACAAGTCTCTCCCCACCTCACCCCCCCCACTCCCTCTCTCCCCACCCATCCTTGACATTCTCATCCCCCGATCCTAAAACTTCTTGGCTTGACAGGCAAACGTATTATGACAGTTTCTGAGATGCACTCACTAAAAATGCCGCTACGAGCATCCCCCAATAGCGGTTCATGGTTACAGGCTTCGGCGAACTGTTTGGACAAACACATGATTAATTAGAACAAAAAGTTAGTACAGATAGGACGGGGAGGCGGAAGAGAGAGAGAGAGAGAGAGAGAGAGAGAGAGAGGAGAGAGAGTATACCAGAGACGTGCTCATACAACTTCCTCTCTTCCCATCAACAAAGTCCTCGAAATACACAAGGTCATGTTGTCATCAAAGAGCTATAAATCAGAACCGGAATCTTTCCTCGCTATAATTATATCCCCCCCCCCCCCCCCCCCCCCCCCCCCCCCCCCCCCCCCCCCAACCCACCCACGCCCCTTTTTTTTTAATTTCCCCTCAGCGTCGTTTTAGTCAATGCTTTTCGTGGTTTTTTTTTTTTAACTCACACGTTAGGTCAGTCTCTCTCTCTCTCTCTCTCTCCTCTCGCACACACACACACACACACACACACACACACACACACACACACACATACACACACACACACACACACACACACTCATAAACACGCACGCACGCACGTACGCACGCACACACACACATACACACACACAAACACAAACACACACACGCACGCATGCATGCACGCACGCACGCACGCGTGCAGACACATACGCGCGCGCAGCGAAACGTGCTTGAGCGAGGGGGCATAACCGTGTGACATCTTCCTGTAGTTCTCGATTTAAAGCCGCCATGATAACGAGACAGCGTTGTAACATAATCGCACCGCGAAAGGCAGAAGTTATTGGCAAAATAAGAGTTCATCAGTTTTCAGACCTAATAAACTATAAATCCGTCATAACGCAAACGTGATGACAAAACAGCAACATTTCACGTGAATAATGATTGCAATAGTTGTACATCAGCGTCGTACTAATCCGCCCGTCAGTACGTGACGTACAATAATATATTACATCCTAGACAAATAAAGCAGTTACGTAAATTTTAGCGAGGGTAAGCCGAAAGTCATTTTAGGTCCTGGGTGATGCCATCTTGCAAATAAATCACAGTCGTAATAATCCACCTGGCAGGAGAAAGTACAGATTTAAAATGAAAAATTGTGCTTAAAATTGTAATGCATGCAAAGCACGTGCAACACGTACGCACGAAGCATGAATGGACACAGAGAGAGAGAGAGAGAGAGAGAGAGAGAGAGAGAGAGAGCGCGTACGTGTGCAGGCACATACACACGCACGCTTACGCACGCTCGCTCTCTCTCTCTCTCTCTCTCTCTCTCTCTCTCTCTCTCTTGCTTCCACATCAACAATCTTCTTACTTCTCACCTACCCAGAGCCCATTTGCAAGCCTAGCTAGAATCAATCTTGGCACAAGCTAGGCACCTGGCTAGGGACTAGCTTGGATAACCAGCTGGGGACAGTCTATAAGTGCTCATGGGCCCAACCTTGGTTCTAGCTTGGCACCCTAGCTAGTTCTACACGGGCCCAACCTTGGTTCTAGCTTGGCCCCCTAGCTAGTTCTACACGGGCCCAACCTTGGTTCTAGCTTGGCACCATAGCTAGTTCTACACGGGCCCAACCTTGGTTCTAGCTTGGCACCCTAGCTAGTTCTACACGGGGCCCAAACCCTGGTTCTAGCTTGGCACCCTAGCTAGTTCTACACGGGCCCAACCCTGGTTCTAGCTTGGCACCCTAGCTAGTTCTACACGGGCCCAACCCTGGTTCTAGCTTGGCACCCTAGCTAGTTCTACACGGGCCCAACCTTGGTTCTAGCTTGGCACCCTAGCTAGTTCTACATGGGCCCAACCTTGGTTCTAGCTTGGCATCCTAGCTAGTAAATGCTAAATAAATCAGTAATAAATGTTAGTGAACCACCAAGAGAAATGTGGACAAACAAGTCACAAGACAAAACACGATGCGTTTTGACCTCTTAGGTCTTCCTCAGGCAAGACACAAACAAGTAGGACAGTGAAAAGGAACGAATTTGTCACTTAGCTTAGATCTCTTCGGCGCAAGGTAGGCAGGCGTTGATTCAACGCCAGCGCTGAAGAGATTTAAGCTAAGTGACAAATTCGTTCGTTTTCACTGTCCTACTTGTTTGTGTCTTGCCTGAAGAAGACCTAAGAGGTCGAAACGCATCGTGTTTGTCTTGTGACTCATTTGTCCATGTTTCTCTCGGCGGTTCGCTAAAATTTATTTAAGATTTGTTTGGATTTCCGTCTCCTCATTTTGCAACTAGTAATGCTAGTTCTAGCTCGGCTGATGCTGGCCTTCTATTGCTAGTTCAATGATGGGCTGTACTGCCATCATCGTCTACTTCATCCTTCTCCTTCACCCGTGTCGCCAGTGGGTGCCATTGTCTCCCAAAGTCACAAATCTTCTCCAAGTCTCACAACTGAGACATCTGTAGGCAACTTCCAAACCACACACATCAGCAATGTTGTTGAAGTAGGAGGTGTGCAGTTGTCCCTTTCTGATCTTTGCTTCAACTTTCCCCTGCATGACTGTTGACATCAATGCTATCTTTGTGTTTCTGATCACATGGCCTACATGTTTCAGTTTTCTTCTGTTGATCCCTGTGAACAGTTGGTGCATTAGCATTTTCTTCATCCTTTCACTGTATCCAGGCTTCACAGCCATTCTGTTTGTTGTCCACCATGAAATTCATACTCGCACACACACACACACACACACACACACACACACACACACACACACACACACACACACACACAACATCAGTTACTATGGGAACAATTCAGGTAATTTTATTGAACATTCTCTGGAATACACTGAGTCACACAATTTCTGTGTTGGCCTCTGCCGGGTCGTCCACAACCACCACCACTGTTTTCGGCTTAGTTTTGCCACCTGGTATACGGTCCCTCCATGTGGCCAGCCAGTCACTCATGTATGTCTTCATCAGCTGCATGTTCGTTTCATGCCGCTCCTGAACAGCACCTGCACAAAAGTCCAGGAATGGTGAGTAGCAATTTAAAGAAAAAAAAGAAGAAAATTGAAGATGGCAGCTCATTCAGATGTGTCTCTAGTCAAGTGCATTCCAATGTTTAGAACTGATTTGCCCCTGGTGACCTTAACCTATGTAAATTTCATAGGCACAGGAGACATGGCCATGACCCAGTGCATACTCACACCATATTTAGTGAAAATCCGCCCAGTATAGTTTTTTTGCCCTCGAGTGTTCAACAGATGGACGGAGTAAGACCATACTTGGTTGCCTTCTGTGACCTTAATTTTTTACACAGGCTAAATCTATAAAATGAGATGTTTTCATTTTCTATAGAGCATGTTTCCACCAAATTTTATGAAAATCCCTTTATTCGTCCCTGAATAAGCGCACCCAATGTCTTTAGTGCAGATCTATTACCTGCCCGACAGCCTTAATTGTTTAACCAGTGCAACCTTACAGTATACGAAATAAGTACAGTAAAAACTGAGAGGTAGTTCATTTGTTTTATTAATTGCAAGCAATCACTTTAAAGTTTTTAATGGAGACTAAAGTGTTAAGTGTAGTAAGAATATTGCAGACTACTTTTTTTTTTATTGATCACACTCCTTGATTTTGATAAATATTATTATCAAATGCTAACCGACCAATCAGAGGCAGCTTTAGAATTAAACGATGTGATATACTGCCTATGAAACAAAAAAAAAAACCTATCATCTATTGGTGACAAAGTTTTATTTCATCATTCCCTATTATGAGCACGACTTTTAAACATTTTGGGTTACTGCTACAGACTTCTATCAATCCAGTCACACCATCATGCAGTCTGCAAACACCAGGGTACACCAGTCTTGACTCTTCATAAAAGTGTGGTGTCCTGTTCCAACATTAAACTTTAGTAATGCTGAATTTACACTGTCATTATCAGCTGGCACATCAAATGACAATTGATGGTTTGTTAATAAGAAATACAAAATACCATGTCAACTTACTGAAGAACACATGGTTGACCTGCTGCAGTAGACTAAAGTTGGCCTTGTTCTGACCAGATGTTTGTCCCCGTCATATTGTACTGGCCCTGCAGGGAAGGACTGAGCAGCACAGAGCCAGCTGCACGTAGGCTATGTTTGTATGTGATACCTCCCAAGTTGTAGAGGTACCGCTCCTTAAAAAAACAGCAATAACATATTCATGCAACAAACTTTCAAACATAGTGAAATGTTCAGGGTGGGAGCTGAAAATCACAGCTATACTGAAAAGGCTGGGGGGGGGGGGGGGGGGGTTCAGGGGGCTGCTTTAGGCCCCGGTGGGGTGCAGGGGCAATGCCCTGCTAGTGGTTTTGGGGGGTCATTTGTCTTGCCAAGACTCTTTTTGTGGCCTCTCCTTGAAAACAAACTTAATAATAAACTTCTATACAAAAAGGCTCCAAATATGACAAAATGATTTATCGCTTAAATATCAAACTGAAAATGCTATGCCAAGTACTTAGAATACATCTTATTTTCAGTAAACCATCAAAACAAAACAGGACACAATGTATAAATATTATTAACCAGTGATGTAAATAGAAGATAGTGGCCAAATTTCAATCACTTGATTTACAAGTTGAAGAATGAGGGTTCCCGGGTTGTTTTGTTTGTTTTTTTTAGTCTTACATGGCTTAACCCCTTCCCTGCCTGTAATGAGCAAACGATCATAGTGAAAACCAAAAATCACTATGCCCATATACGAGTATGCTTCGTAGTAGTAACTTCATCACGGAAAGCAGAAAAATCTACTTGGGAGACGACTCTCTAAAATGTTTCCACTTCTACTGATGTCAAGGTATGGGCCCTTTTCATTCACGCGACCGCCCAACTGACCACATGACGTGCAAATTGCGAGTTGAGAGGTATCAGCTGATAAGCATATTCAAGATGGCAGCTCAACCTAGCACTTTGTCAACGCGTTCCGTTTTCAAGCGTTACACTGCACTTGATGTTTAGATGATGTTCTAAAGTATCAAGACAGTGATGAAGAAGACCTTTGAGGATCGGATCCTGATACAAGCGATGAGGAGATGGATGGGAATCAGCACCATCCACTTTTATCAGCGATACATGCTGGTGATGACGTGGCTTCATTGTTCTGTACACAAGACAGCAGTAAAGAAAGCACCGTTAGCATGGGGTGATGATGCGGAAATTGCCAAACCTGTGCCATCAGCGAGCACTGCACCCCCTCCTTAATTGATGGACGGGGTCGTGGACGTGGTACGGGCTCAGAATGAAAGTGAAGGTCCAGTGGAAGCGGCTGGGGGCGTGGCATGGGGCGTGGTCAGCAACAGCTGATCGAAGAGTGGCGAGAAAGAGGTGCACAGCCCTTCAACCTTGCTGTTGTTTTGACTGGGAATTCAGATCTGAAAGTCAACTGTGCCAATTTTCGGCTGTACAAAGTTCCAGTCTTCAGTTCTTTCATGACCAGAATCTGGTTTCTGGCAAGTAGCTCATTTTTTCTTACATTGTTGTTTGTTGGTTTTTTTTTTTTACTACATGATTCTTCATTCCTCGACTATTAATTTTCTGTTTTTCTCTTCTTTGCCCTATTTCCTACTGAAACCACACAATTATGGCAAATAATGACTGTATGGGTAGGTGGGACTCTGTGTGTGTATGTATAAGTGCAATGAGTGAACTTGAAAAAGTCTACAAGCTAAAGCAGCAAGGTGAGTATGGAACTGGAAATTAGTGGCTGCAGTGAGGCGAATCACGGTAACAG
Source organism: Conus betulinus (assembly GCA_016801955.1). Classification (NCBI taxonomy): domain Eukaryota; kingdom Metazoa; phylum Mollusca; class Gastropoda; order Neogastropoda; family Conidae; genus Conus; species Conus betulinus. The sequence goes on from JADBJO010020689.1 coordinate 8,747, forward strand.
AAGTCAGTGACAGCAGTGAGGTCAGCTTTTCAATGACTACAGTGGGGCGATTCTTGGAAACAGAAATCAGTGGGATCAGCTTTTTTTTTTAACCTACATTGGGGCAAGTCTTGGAAACAGAAGTCAGTGACTGCAGCAAGGTCAGTCTTTAAAATGAAAATCAGTTGTTACCAAACAGGCAAGTCTTGAACACTAGAAGATGCAGTGGGTTAAGTCCTGAAAATGGAAATCAATAACAGCAGAGACAAGTCTTGGAAATGAAATCAACTGATTATTTCCGATTGTTGTCTGTTCCTTAGTTTTTTTTACTTATTTGCAAAGAAGCTTAGGTCTGTGGGAGTGGCTTTCCGTTTCACTGGCTGACTCTGTTCTGGGAGACAACGGAGCCATTACTGGAGCAGTAGCTGGAAGAGTTAATGTATGTTTCAGCACATTCAATATCTCCACATGTTTCGTCTCCTTGGAATGCACTTCGATCACCTTTTTTTTATCATCTGACTTCTTTACAGCTTCTGACTGCACAGTATACACCAAGCAGTGCCTACTTCACTTGTTTTCTGCAGCCATTTTTGGAATGGACAATTTAATTCGTCCATCTCATCTATCCATTCATTTCTCCACTTGTTTTTCTTCAGGTCATTGTTGATCTTCCGTGCCTCTGCTTCGTCATTAATCAGCTCCATTTTTGACAAATATAAAGCACGATGATAATAGTGTCTTCACGCATTGAAGAGAACATGACGGATTTCAAACATGAGTGGCGCAAAAACCTGAATCGGAACACAGAAACACGCACATGACAAAAAAAAAAAAAAAGGGGGAAAAATTTGTATATGGAATTCCGTAACACGGAATATCTCCCACCCCTGAATGTGTCTGCGTCCTATGATGAAAATTTGGCGAGGACGCAGCCCAAAATCATTTCATAAAATAAATGCAATTTACAATCCATTTTCCACCTTACATGTTTCACTGGCAGCATTTGTAGATATATGCTTAGCAAAACTTACTCCGATGAAAGCTGCATATATAAAGCACCCATTATTTTAATATCACTGGATAATATCCTCGATGCGAAATGTTTTCTTCATGCTGATGGTGCAACTGTGTGTGTGTGTGTGTGTGTGTGTGTGTGTGTGTGTGTGTGTGTGTGTGTGTGTGCATGCATGTGTGTGTGGGCAGGATGTAGGATAAAGCTGCGACACCGTGTGTAACTGAATAAAATGGTCTTGTCTTATTATGAAGGAAAATAATGAGCAGTGATTATCAAGATCGTCCAAAACCGGTTGTACCAATTACTACTTGTGTACTATTTACAATTTTTCAATGTGGTGTCAACCAATCTATGTATTGCTGTTATAGCTCCAGATCTGTGCACTATGTCAACACCATTACTAATATTATGTATTCTTCGGACAAGCTAATTTCTGCAAAAGGGAAAGACATAATTGCTTTGCTTTTCAGTTAAGAAATTTGTTTTAATTCATACTTTTGAGTGCATGCTACAATATGTCAATACCTAACAAGCATTACTGCTCTTTTTTCTACTTTAAACTCTAAACTATTGGTGACCGCAGTTTTACCTTCAGCTCAGAGCCTGACATTTAAAGCTTCAGGCGAAATGTTATTCCTTGACTTCACAATCCAGAAAATTATACATTTCATGTAAATAACTAATTTTCTGCATATCCGTACTACAATTTGTATGATGTAAAATTAAACAAAAATGTTGATATTCATGGTAGAAGTAACATACCAGCCGTCGCTGGACAGCCTTGTCAGCTGCAAGCTGCTGGTCCAGGCGCTCCAGCTCTTCTTTTGTTGTCAGAGGGAAGCTGAAGCCTTGTGGCAGTTCTGGTCTAGAGAGACGCTCGCTTCCCTCTTCTTCACTCCCTCCTGTCCTCTGTCTCAGGGCCCGCATCTCTTTTTTCAAATCTGCAATCTCTGATGTCAATTCTGTCCTCAATGCCCCGAATTCTGTCTTCAATGCCCCAATTTGTCGGAGGACAGCCTCAAAATAGGGCCTCATATCTGAGGCAGTGGATTGATCTGTGAAAAAAAAACACACACACACAGATGCAAAACAAATTAAAGAGAAAGTGCTGGGACAACACAAACCTCTGCCAAGGATTAACAGGCATGGGAATAGGGAACTGTTAAAACCTCTGAAAAGAGCTTCCCAAAGAAGCTATCCTCTGAAATTCCCTTTTTTTTCATATAACTAAATCTGTACTGGTTCAAATGACTTTTCCTCTGAAAATGGAATACGAAGCTTCTGAAATCAGTTTCCTCCAGGCCTGTTTAATCAGAAGAGGCAAATTGTTTCCCATAGTGGTTTACACGTTAGAAGAGGTATGTTACTTGATAGAAGAGGCAAGCTGTCTCCATTGACAATTTGCACTTTGACAATTTTATTTCCCTGTTTAATTCGTGACCTTTAGACCATGGTTTGTGCATTTGCTTCCACCAATTAATGCCAAAATCCAAAAAAGGTTTTTCCTTAGAACATTTGCAACTTTTCCTGCAAAATTCATGAAAATCCATTTATAACTCTCCGAGTTATGCTGTTCACAGATAAACAGACAGATGGACGGAAAAAGAAATAAACGATTAGCGAACCATTATCTGGTTGGTGGAGGTAAATATTGTTTGCATACAGCAGAATCATATTTTTCACATCGGACGAAAACAAAGGGTTACTTTGAGCCTTGAACTGATGGCACATCATAATTTTTCTGTCAGAAATATTTTCACAAGGCACCTTTTTTTCTCCGCAGATTAATTAATCTAAAAATGCAATGTTTAATTTCTGGTTGACAAAGACTTCACTAGTTTCTGGCTATCAGTATCATCAAATACATATCTTTAAAGTTTTACAAGGCACATTTGTAATGTTTAAACAACATATGAAATTCTCATCTAAATGCTGAAAAGACTTAAATATCTGTTTACTTTGGGGAGAGGAGGAGAGACCTACAAAACAAACAAGTAAATAATTTTCATACCACAGACATAGGTGGCAATTCGCCTCTCATAGCAGACGGAGAGACAGAGTTGAGCTGAAGGAAGGCATGGGATTTGGCCGTGATGGTGGTGGTGGTTTCACAACAGAAAGAGACCGCTTTGGTGATGGTGGTAGAGGCGGCGGTGAGGACGGATGGTCTCGATGGCGCTTCACTGGGGAAGGAGGAAAATCTTCCCCTGAAGATGAGAATCTGGGAGAGGGAGAGTAGATCCTGTGGACATTCAAGTATGGTACTAACACATAATAGTTTCAAATTTACTATCAAGACAAACTACCACAGTTGCATTTTTTTTCTCATAACTAAACATTCAAAATGAACATTGTGTTTTAATACTTCTGGATGCAAAAGTTGTCCAAGAACTTGGCACTTTATTTTTTGCAAATCACTATTTATTGGACTGGCACTCAAAGGTCAATTTGCATTGGTGATTGTTATATCACTCCATGACTATCTGAACAAGACTTTTCAATACAATTAAAGCTCATTTTATTCATTAAATTCAACTTATAAATTGGTAGTAACCAAAGTATACGATCATGGATATGAAAAGCAACAGCATCAAGTTACAATCCCATTAGATCTTGATAAGAAGATCAAAACTACGGTAATTTCTTCACACAAAAAAGTGTATGCATAATATGATCTTAAAAGTGTCAAGTAAGCATCTACATAGATGCATATACATACACACGGGCATGTCGTTTCCGCTTCCGAGCGGTCTCTCCATGGTCCGAGTGGTCTGTGGTTTCCACGTCTGTTTTTTTCCAATAACTGGGTCTCCCAGTGCTTTATCTGCTGCCAATTTTCTGCACATAAATTTTCAAACTAAGTACATGACAAAAAAGATTTAAAATAAAGTCAGTAAAATACAAATAGGACACAATAAGCAAATAAATAATTAAAGATATACATTACAACAGTAAAATAAAAATACACAAATATACATCTGCAAACTTCTGATTAATGCAATGGATAACGAGTCTTGCTTCCACACACAAGCTGACCACTATTAATCTGTTTAGTGCTGTTTTATATTGTGGGTTACTGGGTATTCTGCTCATTTATCACTGTCAGTGCATTGCAACAACTTACAGTACAACACATTGGATAAAAATGCCAGGTGTGAAATCAAGTTATTCTAAGCAACAATTCACACTAGCAGATGATATTAAGAGTTTTTTTTCTGTTTGCTTCCACTTCACAATTGTTTAAAAGCAAACAAACGAAAATGACCACTTCAATGTCCTTTTAACCACTGATATAAAACTGATTATGTAGTCCAACAAGCGTGAATTCACAATTACTTTCTGTTCTTCATGAGTTCTGCACATGTCATGAGTTGTTGAGAATCCTTTGTCAATGTGATAGATCTGCACTTGTGAATGTAAGTGGCCTAGATGGTAAATTAGCCTCAAAAGAGTGTCAGCTTTGTTGTCAACAAGAGAAGTAGTTTGCAAAAGCGTTTTGGCCCCTTTCGCCAGGAGCATCTTTATACACTGTGACATGCTCAGGTTGTCTTATCACTGAAAAAAAAAAAAAAAAACAAGATGGAAAGCCAGACAAATGTGTTCGCAGTCATTGATGTTGATTTTATTCCTGGAACCTTCAATTCTGACCAAAAGAAAAAATACTGATACAAGATATTGTCTTTTTCATGATCGAGACAATATTTGATTTTTCTTTCTTTCTGCATATGCACTCTGATACTCCTGCGGACACTTCCTGTATATGTGTATGACCGTTTTTTATCCTGCCATTAAGGCAGCCATACTCCATCTTCGGGGAAGGTGCATGCTATGTGCAACGTGTCATCCATACCAATGTCCAAACTGGCCTTCTCTTCCGAAAGCTGGTGATGGGATTTTTACGTGTGTGCAAGATGTGGTGCGTGCGTTCACACACAGAACCTTGGTTTATAGTCTCATTTGAAGGACTGTATGGGGAATGGAGTCAGAACCAATGTTAACTCCAAGGAGAAAATCCCCCTGCGTTGAGATTCAAACCCACAACCCTAGGATCATGAGTCCGGCGCTCTCTACCGGCCCCCGACAATATTTGATGAAAATTACTATTGGTCTTTGCACTTGAGTACTCTGTGTGTTTTACACTTATTAGACCATCGTGTTCTTGACCTTTGATCTACTGAAAATCTAATAACAGATTGAGTTCTGCTACATTTACATGTTGTACTAGTAGTGGTAGTGAAGGTTCTAAAGCCTGGGTCTTTTGGCCTGTTACTGTCTCCTCAATATAGGAACAAGGCCTCATGGCCCTTTTCTGTATTGGTCTGGCTGCATGCCTAACTATATCCCTACTCATTCATCAAATGTAAAGAAAAGGTCTTAAACCTTTTGGTCTCCATTGGTACCATTTTTTTACATAATAGTCTTGTTAAATATATGGTCGAAATCTGCCCACCGTTTTTTGTGTCAGAGTACACATTAAAAACAGATACACAGACGTATACAATTGCCATACATTATTTGATCTGCTTAAGTGTTCCCAGTTTTGGGGACACGCAACAAATTATGATGATAAAACAATAATATAATTGGTTGTCGCATTAAAAATGGCCAAACAGCATATTTTGCCCTAACAGATCATCTTTCCTTCAATATCTCCCCTTAATGGCAGCCGAAACACAGCAGAAAATATTCCATGCCAAATCATAATGCCAAATTTTGACATGTGATGAAAACTTTAGATATGGCATGTGGTCATAGGAATAAGGATATCCAAATTTAGCGATGGACCACAGCTGACAGATGGACAGACAACCTGAACTGACCAACAGACCGTTTGAGCTGCTGCATCAGCCGCAGCTGAAAACAACACACAGGCACACAAAACTGTCATGAATATTGCATGATTTTTCTCATTTTCTACCCTTTCTTTTATATATTCCAATATGGTTTTTATACATGATTTCATGACATAATATATTTAAACATGTAATTCTTACCAGTAAACACATTTTTTGTAAGTCAAACATGTATATCTAAGTCTAGTATTAATTACGCTGAGGAAATATTCAAAGAGCCTTACTTGAGCTTTTGACGATTTTGGTGTATTTGAAGGATGGCCAGGTGACATCTGGCAGAGGATTTTTCCTCACAAGGAAAGCTGAACCGTTGCGGGGCCAGCTGCACTCGTTCGTGCCTTTCACTAGCCAGTTTTCTGGCACAACTGACACAGAGGGCTGGGTGTCCCCCTCCTCCATCTCCCACTCCACCAAGTGAAAAAAATGTTCTCCAGACATCTTAAAATAAGAATTTGAAAGGAAAAAGATGGAATGTCAACAAAATTAAACAAAAAATTGCTTTTACTTTTTGCTTACAAAGAGACTTTATATACTAATTATAGATTAAAGTCTTCTTTAAAAAATTAAGTAAGTTCAGTCGACAGAAGTAGTAAGAGGGAAAAGAACAAAACAGTCCATATATGGCAGTGAAACCATTTTGTTCTGAACTTCATTCAAATATGCAGTCTCCATCTCTCCTGACAGTCTACTACACTGTACAAACACCAAAATGTTTTGAATTATGTGGGTAATGGAAGAAATCATTTGTCCTGGTAAACCGCTCAAGAACTAAAATATGTTTCTCTATATTGTCTATACTTAGTATATTTCGAATTAAACAGTAAGAATTATGAACTCTGACACAGTTGTTTCCATTGTGAACTGATAAGAACAAACCATTAAAGTTAATTTCTTCAAACTGAAAATAGTTGTCAAGAATGTGCTGCATTGGAATAGGCCCTCGTCTGTGCTCCTTGTTTGGAATATCTTTTGGAGGTTCTTTAACTGTCTTTTGCATCTCAAACACTCCTTTTTGTACTCGCTCAGAAATTCTACGCACAACTTGTTGAAGAGGGTATTGTGGTTTGCGAACTAAAATTTTAGACGCCCAAGAAAATTTTCAAATGGAAAGGCTGAAAATGAGTCTAAAGGCCCAAATTTCTTCACATCATTTGCTAGATGGCTCAAAGCATGTACATTATAGACCACAAAATCATTGCCGTAAAGATCCTTTGCTTCATTCACAAACCTACACAATAAACCGTGAGCATAATCAGCATGACTTTCACATAATTCAGAGCTGCATATAACAAAAAATGCCAACATACAGCAGCAGCAAAAGTGGTTGTACAAAATTCGAGACAACCTTCCCTTCAATGCCACAACACCACTGAACAGCAAAAACTGTCTGAATTCTGTGGCTTTCCACCTTTCCACTTCATTCAGACTTCTACATTTTCTGGCAAATTCTCTTGGAATAAACTCCTGGAATATTTTCAAACTATCAGAAATCTGAGTAATAACTACCTGCCCTAGCTTTAACCCCTTACTGACTGGACTCTTTAACCAAACCATTAAAAGCCTACGCATTACTCCCAGGCACACTAAGTGCATATAATCTAAGGGAAATTGAGTGACCATTTTCAAAGACAAAATACGAAGCAGTGGCGAAGGCGTCTGCCCCCTGTGATGTGGATCATTTCCCCATTCCTCTTCAAACATTTCATCTGTCCTAAGAGCAGCATCTGTATCAGGATACGTCATTTTACCTGCCCACAATCCTCTCTGAATACATTTATCACATCCAAAATATCCATTATGCCCTTTAGTATTTTTAACAAATGCTCTTGCAGGAGTGTCACAAATAAAACAAGACAGCTCAATTTGAACTGGGATGTTCCGCCCTTCAACTCACACATTGACTGGTCTCCCATTGAAAGTCTGGACTTCATCAATAAAATCTTGTAAATACTGATCTAAATTCAATGGTTTTTGCTCGCCACAAAACAAACCACACAAAAATGGTTTTCCCTGAACAGGTTTACAGATCCTACCAAGTATAGGCCAAAACTGTGTAGAAGCTGATTTGAAAAGTGGAAGTCCATCAATGTTAATTTGTAACAATATCCGTGGAAGAAACAACACACTAGCTTCGATATTAGAGGCTAAGTATGTTAACAACTGTTTTGACTGTGCAACTGCCTTTAAAATACCAAAATGAAAATATGCACCCCCCTCAACAGGTCTCACAGGAGTATGGCCTGGGGTTTTCAACAACGTTCTAGGATCTTTGGGGAGCAAAGGGTGGTAAACACGCAGTAATGCTAGCAGCGCATACAAAGCAGCATTTGTGACTCCAAAACTAACCGCCCAGAGACCTAATTCAAATGCTAAATTCTCTGTGTTTTTCTCTTCATTCATTTCACCTTCTATATCATCGTTATCAGAATCACAAAAATCTGAAAGTGTATCGGTATAAATGTCATTTTCCCAGTCCTCAACTTCATTGGTGCTAAGTTCTGTGGCGCTATTGTCTGTGTGATCAGTATGATCACTACGTCCAACAGGAGTGTTCATTGAACATCACGACTGTCGCTAACAGAGTCCGAACACAAAGGACTACGAAGTGGCGGCTGTCGATCTGAATCAAGTTCAACCGAATCACACATAAAAGACAATTTTTGAGCTTTGGCTTCGTTTTTGCCGAAAATTACAGCAGCCTGATCACAGGCTTTCAAAGTCTCAGAAACAAATTTTCGTATACGTCTGTTTTTAGACCAGTACGAAGACATGTTTTTAAAAAAAGAAAAGTACAACAGCTACCTTTTAGAAGATGGAGGAAAGGTCGAAATTGCCCACAGTAATCGACACACGTGCTATTCACAGCTGCTAATTTGCACCGGCGAACGAAGAACGACAAAAATTGCC
>JADBJO010020689.1:22500-25000 GCA_016801955.1 Conus betulinus
ACGCTTGGACAATAAATGTGAAAGACTCTTGAAAGTCTGCTAGCTTTGTGTGGCTACTGTTCCTCCTGCTGACCAACGTGAAGGACGCGAGAGCAGGATGAATTTTAGCGTTCCGTGCAAGTGTGGATGTAGTATTTCTTCTGATTGATTGATGGAACCCTCAGCATTCTCACTGTAAGTTTTAAGCTGAAAAGAGCACAAGTAACTTAAATGTATTCAGCGTATATCAGTAGCCTCAGACAGGGGAAAGAAGGGGGTGGGGGGTTGGGGGGGGGGGGGGGGGGGGGAGAGAAAGAAACTAAAGCCCAAATCGAAACTAAGCACATCTATCGTTCTGTGACAAAACGAGATCTTCGAAAAGATTATGTTCCACAGAACGTTTTTTCACTGCGTTCGCTCATGCATTATCAAGGCTCTCAGATGTCATTCGCGCTAGCGTTGAGTTGCTCACATGATTTGTCCCCCTCGGATCTTTCTAATATTAGCGCGGTGTGATGCACCAGATTCACTCTACGGCCGGAAGAACTACCACAGCCAATGAGGCATATATATATATATATATATATATATATATATATATATATATATATATATATATATATATATATATATATATATACAGTGTACGTGAAAAACACCATTGTGGTGTTCAGACCGCAAGCTGTACTCACTACTGTAGTGTTTTGTCACGGTAGTATCTAGTACGTATGTTGACTAATATAAGAGCATACACTGAAAAAAAAAAAAAAAAAAAAGCCATCGTTATTCTTTATTCGGAAAAAGAAATATAAATAAATACAAAAGCGATGACGATGATTTCACATGATGAAAATAGATATTGTCGGTGATAGCTTCTGTGTTCATGTCAAAACATTCTTTATCACAAGAATGCTATTATTTTCACCTTAAAATGGGTGATTATCATGTACAAAAATTATTAATTTTCCACATGAGCTTCATTGAATTATCAAAAGGAAACAGTTGTTTTGAGGTAAAACAAACAAACAAACAACAAAGGCAAATCAACACATGAAAAAAAAAAAACTGTTTTCCTGTGATGATTAAAAGTTCTCATATGAAAATTGCCGTTTTCCCGTCAGAATCAAACTTTTCCCCCCCCCCCCCCCCCCCCCCCCCCCCCGTGAACATTACTATTCTCAGAAACTAGTTTCAGAAACTAGTTATCATATGAAAACAGCTGTCATCCTGCGAAGCAATTGCTATGTGAAAAATTACTATTGTATGTGATAATTAGCTATTCGCACGTAAATGTTCACTTGATAATACTCGTTTTCCTCTCAGCGAGATCAGTACTCATCTTTTTCTGTAAATAGTTTTTCCTGTCTCTTTCTTTTTTTTTCTACCTTTTTTTTGTTTGTGTGTGTTTTTGTTTTGTTTGACATGACTGCGTGTGAAAATAACTTGACAACAGCAATTACGATCTTTTGAACCGAGCATTTTCCCATAGCATGGGAACCTCACCGACATCCCCTGTACTACCATCCCCGCTAGTGACACAGCCACAAAACTACCGGGGTCTGCTCCGGTAAGTGGCCTCGGAGCGACGTAACAGAACTAAGTCCCTGGCGGGATTTGCGGCACTCTGATCGTGACAGGCTGGATAAATCGTACTCACATTTTCTGTCTTCCCCATACACTCACCCCCCCCCCCCCCCCCGACCCAAATTCTCCCCTTCCTCTCCTACCCCCTCCCCCCTCCCGACTCCCCCTTTCCCCCCTCCCGGCTCCTCCCACCCCCCTCTCCCTTCCCGACCCTAACCTCTTCGCCAAACACGCGCGCACGCACACACACACACACACACACACACACACACACACACACACACACACACACACTCCCGTACCCTCAATCGCCTCTTTGAGTCTGATCTAAATACATTTTCCGAGCATCTGATGAATGTATTATAAGGGGAGCAAAATGCAACATGCATGCACTGCGTGCATTCTCTCCCCATCTCATCCCTCCCCCCCCCCCCCCCCCCCCCCCCACCCCCACCCCTCCGCCGCCAACCCCTTTCCTACCCTTCCTTACCCCGCGTCTCCTCCCCTCGCCGCCTTATCATGAAAACACTGATCTAATAGAGAACCCCCCTTTCATTTTTTTTTTTTTCTTCCTCTTTCTTCCTCTTCTCCTCCTCCTCCTCCCCCCAAGTTTGACATTTCCCAGCATGGCATTCTTTGCACTTCCTATTACGCAAAATCACACCTGGAAAATCTCACAGCCCAAACGCAATACTAAAAAGGCCCTTTTTTTTTATAGGCTGAATAAATCTACAATAAAAAAAAAAAAAAGAAGAAGAAGAAGGAAGGGGGGTAGAAGGAGGGGGAGTGGGGTGGGTGGTGGGAATGGGGGGTGCGGTGGGGGTGGGGGTGGGGGAGAGAACCATCTGCCTGCTGGAGCTAACAGAACTTCGTATCCCATGCGGAAAACATTTCCATGTTTTGATTACATCTTGTGCGAGCGGCTGCTGATCATTAT
>JADBJO010020690.1:0-15000 GCA_016801955.1 Conus betulinus
AAAGAACCCTAGAAGGGTTCTAACTCAAGACAGGAGACAAAAGACTTTAGGCGTGGTGCGAGACAGACTTGTAAGGCAGACCTCTGTCTTCAGCACTTTTCAATGTAGATTTCACTCTGAGAATAATTTCAGTGAAGTTCCATGAGTTTTTGTTATAATACCACCCCCATCCTTGGCGCATCATAGAAAAAAAAAATTTAAACCTGAGGGTAATTTCAGCATATTCCCAGAGCCTTTCTTGCACATCAGTTGTATACAGTAATGTTAGCCAGCTACAAACATGACAATATCTACACATCTGGGCAACAAACCTCTTCCAAGGTCTTTACAGTTAAGCCTGAGACTTTGTGATACCCAGCTAACACCAATCATTGATGCCAGGCACTGCACAGGATGCTTTGTTGACTGGCACTGTAGTGATAGGAGAGACATATACACTCTGCATTTCTTTTAGCGGTGCTATAGGGTAATAGTGCTTATCAGAGATGAGGGCTGACAGCAAGAGGTGACAAGCACAAACACTTCATCAGTGTCATATAATACCTTAAGTATTCCAGAAATACTGTGCCTATTGTAATGGTACAGAATATTAATCAATACGTGATACCTTCCAGAGCAGTCTGGTGGGAATGTGGAGATTACTCGAGATCCAAACTCAATTTTGTCCGGGCAAACTTGAAATCCCAGTTCAAAATCAATGTCACTTTGCTGCTTAGGTATGCTTCAATGGGAAAACTAGTTCCTCAAGATGTATGTCTTCAAACAGGAATCAGATTGTAGCACTTGGATGAGATGTGGTTTAACTCCATTTTCTCAAGGTTGTATGTCTTCCAACAGGAATCAACAGTTTTTTAAGACTGACTGAAGCTTTTAGAGGAGCTGCAGTTTAACAGTATTTCCTCAATAATGTATGTCTTCAAACAGAAATCAGACGGTATTTTAAGACTGACTGCGATTTGTTGAGGAGGTGCAGCTTAGCAGACTGATGATAAAATCTCTTCTTTGATAACAATGGCGCTCAAATCACCAGCAATTCAGTTCAAATTATAACCTTGAAACAGGACGGGGAACCCCACAGTACTTCGGCAGCAAGATGCATACCATTGCTAGTACTTTCACTAGTGAAACGCAAACAGAATTGTATGCAAGCTGATGGTTTCATGAAAAAACAAACCAAACCAAATCAAATTTTAAAAAAAAAAGAAAAAATGAAACACCAGCTCACTTATCAGTGATCTCCAGTTGTTCTCATTTTCATAATGAATGGATATGAAAGGTGCACATCTGTGTTCATCAAAACATCTAAACTTGTTAAGCCACCACTAGCAGTACACAGTCAACACTTGACACTCAAGGGCCTGACACAAACTTTCAAGTAAATTCAATACAAAACAGAACAACAACGCCACCAACTAATCAAATAAAACCACGAAACACACTTGGCTATGAATTGCACAATATTTTGATTTATTGAAAAGGCTTTGTTAAGCTTGGCAGACAAGCATAAGCAGACTACACATCACGAACTTTCAGGGTTCAAAAGTTTACTTCACTGGGTGCCACACTGGCAGTTTGATACCTATCCCTTGAGAGCTAAAACATTCTTCAGAAAATGATGGAAATTATTCACTAAGATATTTGCTACTAAGTGTTGTGTGCTCATAATCAAGCCTCCCTCAAAGTCACTGAAACAATGCTAGGAACTGGATTCATATTTGCGCCTGTCACTGTATGAGGGCAAGACGGTCAACACACCATAGATGTATCACAACCAAATGACCTGCTTATACAGCAAGTTTTCCATAAGACAACAGTGTGGATAATTGTGTTTCTGCTGAGACCACTTTCATTGATCTTTCCCACCTGATGACTGGGAAATGCAATTCCAATTCTCTTTAACATATCAGTTTGCTGTTCCATCATCTTACTTCAGGTCTCTGTCAGGAAATGGATTTGCGAAAGGGGGTCACGGAGTAATAATGAATGGGGAGAAGGTGAGGGTTGGAGTGGAGTGGGGGAGATTTAGAGGATACCAAACTGACTTGCTTCTCTCACAGATATGCTGTTTGAACTTTATGATTCTGTTTTGATCAACGCTAAAAAGACTAGTCACAACAACTATTGCACTCAATCCAACAAGATGTTGTTTATAGCCCATTCAACTGCACGGGCCATCAGTATCAGTAATGATGTCTTTAAAACCAGTATGTGCAAATTAACAGAAAATCATTTGCTTTGTCTACAGTCCGTGCATGAATCAGACCAAATGAAAACATACATAGTATCTCTCAGGAACTTAAACTTCATCAAATGGAAGATCTTGGAACAAGATCTTTACTCCGTCTGCTGTAAAAGGTTCTATAAATGACACAAAACTCTATTCCCTGCTTAAAGTTTAGTTTTATATATTACAGTCCGGATGACCACACAGAGCCTTTTCAGGGATGTGGTCCACTCTGGAAAAAAAAAAAAATCTTGTCTGGAGAAAGAACCAGATAACAAAGACAATACCCGATCTTCGTACTGATGTCAATCAATAGCACAGCAGCTAAACTGTTGACATCATAAAGGAGGTTCAGTCTTGAGAATGCTGAAGGTACCATCCACTCTGCTCATTAGCATGCAACATGCAAAAAAACCCAACAAGAACAAAGACATAAAAAGCCATGTGGCCAAACAGATATAGAGGAACAGACAGCGAGCATCCATCTTGAACATTACGTACAGTAATACTACCTAGTCAATCATATTACATCAAAGTAGCATTGCATGCTATAAATTGTGACCAAAGGAAAAAGCGAAAAAGACTTTCTAGAACAAAAGACAGGAGAATGGACGACAGAAAACAGAAAAAGAACAATACATGACAGAAGGAAAAGAACATAAAAAAAAAATAAATTCAAAGACAGCAGAGAGGAAATTATCCAAGAACTTCCTGATGGCCCTGGTACTGAAAAAGCTCCTGATATCTCCCCAAGCGCACATTCCAAACACACTACGAGATGTTTCATACCCAGCGAGTCACCACAAAGTTGGCACCAATGAGTTTCTTCATCTTTTAAAGGGTAAGTTATTGTATGAAGTCTGCACAACACTCTTTCCTCTTCAAGCTTCTGGGGACATTGGGGAATAACTCAAGCCTGGGCGTTTTTCAAAACCTTTACTGTCAACTTGTGATCTCCATTCCCCCCCGCCAGAGATCTTTAGCATGTCTTTGCATATATGGTTTGGGATCAGAGCAAGGCACTAACTTTTTCTATGTGTTGCACATTGGGCATGTTATTCAACAATTTCATTGACTCAAATGTCAACAACACTGTTAATGCTGGGACCCAAGCAAAAGTAGCGCTGAAGGTCTGATTACAGTCTCTTGCAAAATATAGTTTATGGAATTCCTACAGCTAGGCTCATGCTATGGCTGCAAGTCACATAAAAGAGCTAAAGACAAACGAAAAATCAGAGAAGACGAAAGAGTCTGTAAAATCAGACACAGATAACCACATTCAGTGCCAGAACACTCAAAGCATGCCCCAGTTACCACAGAGACCAGTAATAATAAAAAAAGATGACTGTTAAGAGCAAAAGCAATAACACTACACACAGAATATTAATGTCTAGCTGTGATGAGTTTTACTTTGTGATCTCTGGACCACCACTGAATTTTTTTTTTTTTTTTTTTTTTTTTTTTGTGACACACAATGTGCCTTATGTATATAATACATGTGATGGCAGTCTAAAAGGATAATGTTTTTCCTTCTACTATTTCATGGATGCAATCATTTTTCATACTTGGTTTTAGGAGTGAGCTGATGGAAATACATTATTCTTTATATACAGAGACAGCATTTTTGATGCAAAGAGCATAGAACAAGGAATATCAGACATTTTCATGTCAGGCAGTTAACATTTTTTTCTCCCACCATACAACTGTGTTTTGGTTTTTAACTGAAAGGTATCTTCAAGTTAATGCACACTGAGATCAAAGTTCATGTTTTATCCTTTCAGTTGATGTATAGTGATAAGCTTTCATTGAGAGGTATAAATTAAGAATTATCCATATGCATGGGGAAGAATTCATTATATGGTGTCCGTTGCAAAAGAAGTTAACTGAAACACAACAAGAAGGCGGTCTGTTCATATTCAAGTTATTGTTTACCGCCAACTGTGGAGAACATATCGTAATATCAGATCTGGTACCTCCTCAAAACAACTCCATCCTGAATTTTACACCTCAGCATCAATCAAAAACATGGGATCATTACAATCACTATGTCATTCAATACAATAGATGGTAAAAGAAACCAAATTCATCTCACACAAATTACCACCTATATAGATCTGGACTCAATCCATCACTTCCATGTAAAAAATGGCATTAAAAAACAACAACTGGTGCATAATACATAAAAAAAAATACTCGCTATCAAGCAGACTTATCATTTCAAACTTTGAAATTAGTGGAGTATTTTATTGTTGGAATGGAGGCTTTGAATCAAAGCCTTCATTCCAACGATAAAATACTCCACTGAGATGCTCCAAAGCATGGAAATACTACAAACCATGACAACACACACACACACACACACACACACACACACACACACACACACACACACACACTCATTTATAGAACAACAAAGAAGGCAAAACATGAAATATCACAGTCATACAAAACACAGTGTAATACAAGAGATGTAAAAAGCCAGTTGTGAAATAGTATAAAAAGTGACGAACACGTTAAGAAAAAAAAACTCATTCACTTACAAGTCAATTTTGTCCATTTTTCTTCATCACAATATAACGTTACAATATACAGAAGATTCATGACACATAATTTTTATTCCCTCTGTGACAGTAACTTAAAATACACTATACAACATGTCAAAACAAAATTCAGAGGGAAGAATCACAGAGCTGGATTACACTTGCTGTCACATACATACTGGAACCTGTGCCAAATATACATGACCATTCTTTAACTGAAAAAAAAAAAAGGATTTACTGGTGGAATTACCATCAATCAAAATCTCACCAATGGTGAACATTGTTGGAGTTACAGCTGAGGAAAAAAAAAAGGAAAAAAAAGGAAGAGATAAGGTGTGTGTGTGTGTGTGTGTGTGTGTGTGTGTGTGTGTGTGTGAGAGAGAGAGAGAGAGAGAGAGAGAGAGAGTGTATGTGTGAAGCAAAGGATTTGCAACCAATTAGCTAACATCTGAGAATGTTCCCACTGAAAAAAAAAAAGTGCACATCAACTAGTTTTCATCACCATAAAAATGACTAAACAAAGATATGATTTATGGAAGAATTTACATTCTAATTTGGATCAAAACACAATAAACTTCTGTCACTATGACATAAAAGACCTTCACTGTTCATTTTTTTCACATGGAAGTTGTGGACTCTTTGGAGTTTATATCAGGGCTCAAAGATTTGCTGGCCACATGCCCTGAACATTCTCTGTTTTCAAAAAGGGTGAAGAGGTCAAACACAGACTTACAAACATTTCTGGAGGCTGCATGATAGTCACACTATGGGGCAGTACTTGCAAGCACTGCAACTGGTTTCTTAGTGGGCCAGGTGCATCTTGCCACAATGGGGAAAAAAACCAGTACAATTTTGATCAGAGTACTTTTCTGCAAAAGATTTAAAATTTGATATACTGAAGCATGATGGTAAAACTTTTCAGTGAATGAACAAGACTGACCATCAGAAACAGAACTTTCATTGGGATAATTAATTAAATCCAATTTAATTAAATAAGCTGAATTCTATTAGCCTATTATAAACAAAGGAACAATTTTCAAATAGAATTTAAAGAAAACACTGTGGTCTTTACACTCAAACTACAAAAGTCTGGCCACCAAGATAATTCATTTTCTGCTTCTAGATATTGTCATTCAACATGGACTGCTGTAAGTTGTCTGTGACAGAGAGTGTGAGTACGTATCTAGTCTTTTGACAGCACCTGTCTGGCAGGTTTTAATTTTGTTGGCTGCTCTTAGCACAATAAAAAAAAATGCCATTTCTAAACAAACACACAATTTAATGCACTGCTCATGTGCAAAGGTTCACAAAGACAACCAAAAGAGCCACATGAGAGACCCGCACCTCCCCCCCCCCCCCCCCCCCCTTCCTGTCCAAAGAAAAAAAGAAAGAACCAAAAAAAAAGGTAAAACAACATCCAGCAAATCAGATGATGATGCTTTGATTGTGCTGCTCTTTCAGACAAATTACTGAAACCTGGACAAAACAGGACAGCTACGATTAAACTTGCTGCATACTGTTCTTGAAAACAAGACAAATGATTAAACTAAAAAAAAAAAAAGTAATGACAACAACAATGAAATATGAAACTATATATATCTCACATTAGTCTGACAGCTTTTGACAGCCCTCCCCCCCATCCCCCTTGTCTCTCTCTCTCCCCCCCCCCCCCCCCCCCCCCAAAAAAAAAAAAAAACAACACCACCATCATGTCATTTACAGTTCCATGCGAAAAAATCTTTTTCCCACAGAAAAACATGCCCACCTTTGGCCTTGTATCTCACCAAGGCTAACTAGGTTTGAAATGCTCTCAGTGGTACATCCAGTATACAACAGGATCTCTCATTCTTACATTTCTTATCAAGAATAACATACACATGTATGCACAAAGACAGCGCTCTCGATTCACACACAGGTGTGCATTATTTTAAGCATAATACCTTGAAAATACCTTCTGAAAATATCGGAAATGTGTGGACTACACACCCTTTATCACAAGTCATTTGCTCATCTCTTTATCATCATCAAAGTTTGCATAAATGACAGTTGTTTATGGAGGCATTTGAAGTTTGAAAGTCACATGGGTTTCTCATTTTGTCCGCAGACTTCCTCTCTCATGGTACCTTGGAAGCAGACAACACATCGTAGATCTACATCCCATGAATTTTGCAAAGCCACAGAACATTTATACTGTTATTACTGAAATGTTGGATTCACTTTGGGGCCATTGGCAGAGCTTACATACAATGAGTCTGCTACTTCTCTGTTGCCTTTAATGCTTTGTCAAAACATCGACTACTTTTGTGTTTTTGTTTTGAAGTCTGTGCCTGTGGTTGGTAAATTTGTAAATAATTTGGAGAAGCGTGTATTTGTGAGAGTTTGTGGCTGTGTGTGTGTGTGTGTGTGTGTGTGTGTGTGTGTGTGTGTGTGCCTGCTTGCACAACCTTGCTTGTATGTGAGTGTGTGACAGTGTGAGTATATGTCACTCCGTGTGTGTGTGTGTGTGTGTGTGTGTGTGTGTGTGTGTGTGAGTGTGTGTGTGTGAGTGCGTGTGAGCATGTGCATGTATGCATTCACATTGTGTGTCACTGTGTATGAGTAGAAACAGAGGGCTGGATATGGTCTTGAAAATCTGCCTCAAGGTCATGTTTTCAAAGGCTGGTCTGAAATTGGAAAAAGCACCTTTCCCAAATCCTGATACGCTAACAAGCTGAGCTGAGTGTAAAATACACTCTATAAGTATAATGTCTAAGAAAAGGTGAGTTATCTCTTACAAAACCCTACACATATCTAGCATTCCTTTTAGACCTGGGGTTAAAGCATATAAAAAAGGAAATCCACACTTGCCTACATGAGTCTCTGATAAGCCTTACCCTGAAGTTTATTATCTCTTCCCCTGTTCCTTTTGATGATAAACACAGAGGAGTAACATGCACCTTCTTGTTGATCCAGAATGTCCATCCAAGTCCCTTCAGGCGCACAAAGGTTCAGATCTGCAAGAACAAGAAGAGAAATTAAAAAAAAAAAAAAAGGCCTAATGAATAAATGGTCATAAACTACAGTTTTATTTTGGAGGAAAAAGAAGAAACTCAAGTGACATGTTTTGGTGCATGAATTATAAACCTGTACTTGTCTGTGACGATATGGGCAAATAAAATCGTTTGATCAAAAATGCTCTTTAAAAAGTAAATTTCTGAAAATAAGCACAGCTTTATGAAACTTGTTTAAAATGCCTCCTCCCCACCCGTTTCCTTGCTCCCCATATCCACCTCCCTTCCAATACCACTCCCTATCTTCAACCCCCCAGTATCTCCTCTCTAGGGATGCCCATTAATCACAGTTTCATTTTTTTTAGAGAGAGAGAGAGAGAGAGAGAGAGAGAGAGAGAGAGAGAGAGAGAGAGAAAGAGAGAGAGTTTAAAAACCAGACTAAAACAACTGTAACCAACCTCCTAATCACTTCTTACCAATCCCCCTCCAGAAAAAAAGTAATCAAATAAAATGCTCACAGTCATACAGAGAGAGAAGAGAGAGAGAGAGAGAGAGAGAGGGAGCTTGAGAGACAGAGAGAGAGAGAGAGAGAGAGAGACAGTGAGAGAGAGAGAGTGAAAATGAAAAAAATATAAAAGACTAAAACAACTATAACCAACCTCCTAAACACTCCATACCATTACCAATCCCACTCCCCCCTGTCCCAAAGAAAAAATCATCAAATAAAAGGCCTATAATCATACATTTTATATCTGTGCTGATCTATGAAAACATGAAAATTCATATGTATAAAATTCTGGATGATTCATTTCTAAAACAAACCTAGATTAAATTTTCCATTTAATTGTAGATAAAGCTTCACCACCCCCTCCTTACTGCATCCCCTCTTTTGGCCATTCCCTTCCCCCTCTCCCATCCCAGCCCCCCTCCCCTCCCATGTCCTCCTGATATACGATGCCATTTGCCCCTCAAACCATCCCACATCCTCCAATAAAAAATAAAAGTTCCCATGAGTTGCTCCTCACAATAGACAAACAAAAAAAAATGTTTGCAGAACTGGAAGACACTGACAGCATAATTTTCATAATAAACTCCCCATATTGGTTTTCGGATCATCAACTGGTACCGTAAACCCCTGTCTGTGAATAAACACAAGAAAAATCAATGCACACCAGCGATTCAACTGGATGTTCTTTTCCCTTAAAAAATTTCCATTGAAATCTATCGATAGTTATCATAACTGACTGATCTTTATGAACTAGATCGTGGGTTGCAGAGTACAATTAGAGAGAGAAATAATGATCAGACATGTGATCTTATTTTACAATCTAATGGTTTGTTCAATAGATGATGTTTGGAAATCTACAAAGAGGTAATCTGTGTTAGGGCAAGCATTCAGCTAGAGTGACTCTGCAATTTTCAAGGGATGGATGATGCTGGTGAGTACAGCGAAAGCAATTTTGCTCCATTAGTCAGCTTAACAGTTCAATCAGAGAGAGATAATGCCAAAGCATGGCTCTGAAATGGTGCGCCTGTGGTGCAGACAGTCGTCATCCCAACTGTTTCCCTGGTGTGTGCTTCATATCAAAGATCTGACACTCTACATCCATTTGCTTGACCCATGAACTGTGAAAGGATAACTTTATCTGCAATGGTGAGAAAGACAGCTGTTGTCTTCCCCTGATTTTTTCTGCAGCTGGTCTATCAAGAATGGCCTTATTCAGTCATTCGATGGATATGTCTGGTGCATAAAGCCCTACTACATAGTGAACAGAAATGATGTTAGGCTGTGAAGCTGGTATATAATGGTATAAGGGCAGGGAAGCACTGAGGTAGGGGGCAGGAGATGGGGGAGGGAAGGGATGGGATGGAAGGAGGACAGGGTGGTGAACAGGAGAACAGGAGAGGAAAGGAAAACAGGATGGAGAAAAGGGGGAAGAAGGGGATGGAAATGGAAGGAAGGGGAAGGGGAGAGGGAAGGGAAGGGAAAGGAAGGTTGAACTGTGTTTAACAATTTTCATCTAATCTTCTCCAGATTTGGCAGGGTAACTCTATATATATATATATATATATATATATATATATATATATATTAAGTGTGTGTGTGTGTGTGTGTGTGTGTGTGTGTGTGTGTGTGTTAAGCATACTGGGCATAAAAATAAAAACAAATCATACTCGTGCTATTGCTAGACACTTGCATTAGTCATATTTTCAATGCAGCTACATAGCAAAGTGATGTAGGGAAGGGAAGCGGATCTAAAGGGAATAGGAGAAGGCACAGGTGAAAAGTGTAGAGGGGGGGGGGGGGGTGGGCTGTAAATAGAGGCTAAATGATGAGGGGCACAGGGAGAGAGGATGGTGGTAGGGGAACAGGGTGAGGGAAGAACTCAGCGGTGGAAGAGGTGGGAATGGAGTAAGGGGAAGAGGGGGAGAGGTTAGAAGGGGATGGGAATGGGAGAAGGGGTGGAGGGAAGACTGGGGAGGATGGATGGAGGAGGAGGTGGGAAGTGAGAGGGGAAAAGGGAGGAGGGGGTGGATGGAGAATGGGGATGGAGGGTAAAGGGGAGGCAGGAAGGAGGGCAGGGGAGGGGGGCGGAAGGAAGGAGGGAGGAACAGCTAGTACATATGAAAGCACATACATAAAACACAACTTTTTTTGTCTTTGGAATAAAACTGCTGTAATTCAGTTCAAGGAACATTAACCTCTCAATAGACACTGCTGCTTTTGAAGAAGGATATCATACAATACTATACCTTCTAATGGTCAAAACTTTTCAGGATGAGGACGGTTTTTCCAGCCATAGCCAATCCTCTTGGACACCTCAGTCTTGACAGCAGTCAGGAGTTCTTCTCGCTCTTCTTCAGTCTGCTGCCCGTGGAACCGCAGGAGGCTCACCAAGACTAGGTCACCCCCAGCAGCTCGGCCAACCACTGTGTCATCATCGAATTCTTCACCCGCCGATTCTGTGACGATGTTCTTTTCAATGACGTCAAACTGTTTCCAACTCTCACGCTGCTTCACAATGCTCATGAGCTTGTTGTAGCGGATCTCTCCATGAAAGACCAGAGAGTGGAGCTGGTGACAGTTCTCCACAAGTCTCAGCAACTCGCTGTCACAGTTTGATGGGTCATGGTAGCAGATGAAAGATTGCAGTGTCTTCTTGAACTTCTCTCTCAAGGAATATATCAAGGCTTCCGAACAGCGCGCAAACTTGAGGATCTGCAGGACAGTCAGCGGAACTTCTGGTCTCAGAATGGCTCCCATGTCCACATCCGGAACGCGTGACATGACGGTCATCTCCACCGCCAGTCGCGGACTCCTCCTCCTCACAAGGGATGTCCAGGAAGCAGAGGTGATCTCAGGGGAGAGTGTTTGGGGTCATAGGCTACGTAAGACACCAGTATTCTCAGAGTCACAAGTCTCACTCTTGACGAAGATGCAAGCTCTTGGATGAGATCATCACTCAACATGGGAGATCGAACAGCTAAATGCTGTAATGAGCGGAAGTGTGATATAAGAGAGACAGTGTAGGTGGCAGATAGGAGAAGTGGCATTCGTTCCGCCCACTGTTTGTTTTTCATCCAAAAGAGGCTGAGAGTCTCCAGACCTTCCAACTTGGGGTTTTTCTTCATTACTTCAAATACATTGACCTCAGCATCATTAAAAATTTCAGGGTACATTGGCCAAGACAGGATTTCAATCTTTTTCAGACGAAAAGCTGTGGTGACAAGTGTTAAAATGCTCTGTAGATCTTCTTGCAGCGGTCGATAGCCGCCTAGGTGGAAATCCGATGTCATCAGACCAACCTCCAGCACCAGATGCTCTAGTCGACAAACCTGAGACATATGTACAAGGATCTCTCTGAAATCTTCGCGCAACTTAATCAGATGACCCGTGAAAGACACAGTAAGGCGTTGGAAGAAATGACCAAACTTGTCCACAATGATTTTGAACTTGTCGCTCAGAAACGAGTACGTCAAACTGAAGTTGTGGTCCCCACCCACAGCAGACAACTGAGCGGACTTCCAGTTTGAGGGATGATTGAATATGTTGTACAGGGTGTGGCAGGTCGTGGAAACACGGTACTGGTCCACCAAAGAGAGAGATTTGAACACTTTCACCCACACCGTCTCAGGGAGGCAGCTAAAGTCATACTGCACATCAGCGCTTTGCTCCTGGGCACCATCTGCAGCTGATGTTGTTCTTGTGTTGGTTCCAGCTGTGTCCGTTAGTTCTGCCGTTGGAGGATCCAGCTTATCCATGGTTTTCAACCACAAGATGCTGTGTGATTGTGGTGGATCCTTAAGCAGCTGCCACTGAAAAATAAAGCAGCAAAAGGTTTAATGATGTTCTGACACTCATATATGATAACGTGCACAGAAAATGACAATAATAACCTAGTCAGGCAGCAGGAACAAAACAAGAAATAAAAGGGTCCATAATGGGAGTGAGCAAATCGCTGCCAAGGTTGTGTGAGAAGATACTGACAACCTCCATCCACCCACTCACTCTCTCTTACACACACACACACACACACACACACACACACACACACACACACACACACACACACACACACACACACACACACACACACACACACACACACACACACACACACACACACACACACACACACACACACACACACACACACACACACACACACACACACACACACACACACACACACACACGTACACACACACACACACACACACACACACACACACACACACACACACACACACACACATATTCCATAGTGTTCTCTGTTTTACATTGCTTCCCTACACCTGTTGTCCCCAATTCCCTCATTCACTCCTGTTCCCTCTCATTCCCTTCCCTACGCCTGTCTATCTTTATTCCATGCCAACAGACAGTGATAAGCTGTTCAGACTGCGCGTCAGGAGCCACCTGCCCATGAACAGGCATGCAGCACTGCAGGAATTTTGACATCATTAACATGGATTGTCACTAGTCAATGGCAAGCCATTCTCCTTCCTCACTCAAGTCTTTCATCACACATAACATTGCTACAATGCTCTCTTCTCCGCCCTATCAGTTTGTCACACGAGTCCCTTTAAATGGTTAGATGTTTCGCTGCTGATGCACTGAGTCTGCATGTGTGATGCATGTGGAGAACGATGTAACTCTTGCACATCACATTAAAGGCTGAAGACCTTCAAGATATGGGAGATTGTCATGTTTGATCTAATCTGCATTATGTCACATCGCAGGCGTTGAGAAGTTTCTGTCTCTAAAGCTGAAGACCCAACTCCCCTTCCACGACAAATTTTCACTGAATGTTATGTACCTTTGATAACTTGTCAATTAGACAGACATCAGAACATGATGGTAAACTTAACGCTCTAAAGGGAAAGATCAAACCCCTGAATTCACAGATCCACCATAGGCAAGACTGAAAACCATCCATTTCCGTGTGTATAACTCAACACCGATGTATGCCAGAGAGGGGAATGTTTATCTCTCCCACTCGGAGATTCTGTGTAAAGTTTCACTGATTGACCCAGAAGGAAAAGCCTGGGGCCTTATCATCTACTACCTGTGGCCCAGCACAGGAACAAGAATCCATGCTGTCTCATGGGCAAGCCGCCAATCGACTATCCAGCAGGCCTACCCCTAGTGGTTACATCAACAAACTGGAGAGAGTTCTATGCACCTGTCCAACTTTACTGTACATCAGCTGAGTCCCTGTGTACCCACTGGACTGATAATAATGAGACTGTTGAACCTCTCTGAATGATGAGTTAAAATGAGAACAGGCCAGCCATGTGAGGCCAGACTAAATCTTTGAGAAAATACCAAATATGTGTGCATATCTTAACCTTGCATACATAAGTAAAGCTTTGTGTGTGAAAGCGCACTTGACCTGTGTCAGTCATTTTTGTCCTTCATCCATCATTTCATGTGTGGTCTTGTTTCTAATTCTATCATTCAGACTCAGAGTCCAAGCACTTTAAAATGCATAAGTCTTGCACTAGTTGCAGGAAAATTACACTTGAGCCATTCTTGAGTATTTTCAACAGTCATGAGACAAATTCTATCTTTTAATTGCCAGTGTCACAGGTAACAGAGAGACTGGAAGAGAATTTTGATATAAAAACTACTCTATAATTCAATCGAGTACATACTCTGAGTCCACCCCTGAGATGCCCAGAGTTTCCACCCCTACTTATTGCAGGTTGAATGAATCTCATGATCTGCCCCTTGAATCAGTTCATGAGTGTAAAGAAAATGATTTTTCTGCCAAGGAAGTAATAATTGTTACGGACTGAGGAATTACTTCCTATGCACTTTTTCTTTTTTAACAAATAGGACATGCAAAAACACACAAAACGACATTTTCATAGAAAAGTGAACATTTCTATTCATATGAAGTGTTCATGTGAATAGAAATGTTCACTATTCTATGAAAATATATTACTTCATACTATCATAGTAAAATTAAATAATCTGAATTCACAATTCCAAACGGTAAACACTCTGATATTGAGAAGTAGAAAGCTTGTGGTCAAGATGTCATTGTAAGCAAGCTCAGGTCAGAAGTGTTAGCAGCACCATGCAACACATTTCACCCACACACCCATGCATGCATATGTACACACTCTGAGAAACTTGACAGTGATTGGCTTTCCTTATTATCTGCTCCCCCTCCTCCGCCACCCCTCCACACACACATCCTCCATTCTCACCCCCCACATGACCCCTTAGAAAAAAGAAATTCCTAAATGAATTGGACTGTCCACCTATATACTACTGAAAAGAACACAAGACTGAAGACAGGTGTTGTGGTAGGCTGGGCTAAAAGCTACATAAATGAAATTGTGTATCAAAGAAGTTACTAACACATTGTATCATCATAAAGTTTAATGGCATTACCCACTCAGTATGATTTGTTAAATTAACTAAAAATCTAATCAGAACCTGACGGGGGTGAAGTCTGGTCTGCTGGCCTTGGAGACATTCAGTTCCTTAGCCACTTGGCAACTCCCTCAGTAGTGTCTATATATGGTCATCCATGCTTAGAAATGATGGGCCCTTTCATTTAGGACTGTGGTGCTCCGCCATCGTATGTGAGGACTTACCGTAAACTGGTTGAGAAAAATACCTGCCCTTGACTGGCTTGAGGCACTGTTGCCGCACAAAGTAGCCTTGCTCTTCATCTTCTTACAAATCCAGCTTTCTCTCTCTCTTCAACAGTTGATTCATGTTTACTTGTTG
>JADBJO010020690.1:20000-22500 GCA_016801955.1 Conus betulinus
GGTGTCTTTGCCTGGGCTGGACGAGGACAACAATCACCGACACAGACCACGGAAGTAACCTGGCACAGGAGCAGCGCTCCTCTGGTGGGCTGCCTCGTGACGACTTGACATTGGCTGCTTTGAGTGGATTGCTGGTGCCGGGTCTGCGACGGGGCAGGTCTGGTCGTGGCTGTGACGGGGAGTCAGAATGACCAACGTAGAAGTAATGCCAATGAAGAGGCTCGGGAGAAAAAGGCAGCCCCCCCCCCCCCCCCCTACCCCCCACCCCTTCCTCTCCACCATAAAAAAGAGGAATGAATAAAGAAAGAAAAATTAAGGGGAAGGGGGTGGGGAAGGGTGGTGGGAGCAGCTTAAATCGACATTGTGTTTCTTCTATATGCAAAAGAAACTTCACACACACACACACATACACATACATGCATACACACACACCCACGTACGCACGAACACACACACACACACACACACACACACACACGCACGCACGCACGCACGCACGCACGCACACACACACACACACACACACACACACACACACACACACACACACACACACACTTGAACAGTACAACAGCCGGAAGCATTGACGTGTTCATCTGCCAACTGTGAGTTAACGATCATCACAACATTCCCAACATTTGTTGTTGTGGTTTTCTTCTTCTTCTTGCTTTTTTTCCAAATCCAGTGCAATACCGAAGAGATCCCCCAGTCATGGCTTGTGACCGTCCCAAGTTCGTTTTCCATCAATGAAACAGCCGATAGGCGTCAAACCAGTCCCCCTGAACCAGATGGAACAAGCCAGGGTGCTCGAAGTACACTTGCAGAGCTGTGCCCTGGTCTTCCCTGACCTCCCCCTCCGCCAGTTGATACAGGAACCATTTCTTGAACAGCTTCTCGTAGTACACCACCACCTCCCTCCCGCCCCCAAAAAACCCTCCAACAAAAGCTGGAGCGACGTTCCTCTTATGCAGATGTGTGATATTAGCGAAGAGACCAGGGTCATGTAACTGGATGAAAGTCACTTGGTTGGAAAACCTCAGCAACGGTTTAGGAACCCAACGTGTTCCAGCAGGGATGTTGACTTTGATGACGTCAGGGTCTACGTCATCGTCGACCGCGACGTAGCCGGCATCGATCCAAAAGAAGTGGGAGGGTGTTAAATGGGTTTTTGTAAGCCACTTCCCCAACAAGAGCCGCCTTGCTGTTCACGACTGTGATGTAACGAAATGAATAAGCTTCTGGATGGATCAACTTCTCGTTGTGTCGCCAAAAATCCTCGGATTCAAAAATGCACTGAATTCGAAACGCATGTCTGTACATAGGTAGGTGACTGAACGGTTTTGGGGATAAACTTTGTCCGGAACTCCAACCGGCCTTTTCTGTGCTGTCCAACAAAAGGCTTAAGAGCTGTTTCCCCGTAGATGACGAGGTTAACGTCCAGAGCGAGAAGATGCTTGAAGCGTTCTAAGTAGATGTGAAAAGGACGGGGGAATGTTGGCAATGATTCTCGCCCGATGTCATACAGTGCCGTGACAAACGTTGCTGTGCCTTCTTCGGTAACCTTGTTGGATAGAACTTCGCTGATGATTCCTGAATAAAAAAAAAAAGAAGAAAAATAACGGTCATTAGACCCGAAAGAATAGGACAGAAGAGACTCTCTCTCTCTCTGTCCCTCCCTCTCTCTCTCTCTCTCTCTCTCTATTTAGTCATAGTTAGTCCCTTAACGGGGCAAGGGCTGGATGAAAAAAAGCATGTGTTTTGCTTATCTGTTACCCTTGGAAATAAAGATCTCTCTCTCTCTCTCTCTCTCTCTCTCTCTCTCTCTCTCTCTCTCTCTCCTTACTTTCATTTATCTAATTGACTTTTTGCTCTCATCTTTGTACCTTTACAGCGACAGTACATCCACACCGCTTATTTGGGGTTTCCACATGCCTAGGTACGTTCTGTCGCAGCCTTAGTATCGGCAGTACACACGGTGCACGACAGTCATGAGGCAACCCGCAAGAGGAGACACTGGGATACCTTAGTTTTTCCGCGATTCACCAGTGCAGGTTTATGTGCCTTGTATGTTTTTGGGAAACACTTTCGAGTCTGTCTCTGCTTCTCTCTTTCCTTTACTGTCCTGACTCTGTACTCTGTCTCTCTCTCTACCGTTTGGCCGTAATATCCCTGTCTGTCTGTCTGTCTGTCTGTCTCTGTGTCTCTCTCTGTCTGTGAAAGAAACACAACACACGGGAGCGCACACATACATACACAGACATTATACCTCTCTCTCTCTCTCTCTCTCTGTTAAAGGGAAAGTTCACACAAACAGGAAACTGACACTAACCTACGAGGGCAACCCTCAAACTGACAACACTCGGAAACTGTCCATTGACATTACATTCATTCTGGGAGCAACGCTCCGAACGGAAGAGCACTCTAAAGACATGTTCTTGTTCATGGTCGCCTTCCGTTCAGTACTTTTTTACACACGGTTTCTGTACACATGGTGATGAAC
>JADBJO010020691.1:0-2500 GCA_016801955.1 Conus betulinus
AAAAGGAATAGGGATCTGCTAGACATGTGTTACTTACGTGCATTCTGATAAACCAGTGGCTAACATAATTTTCGATGTTATTTTTCTTGGTCTAATACCTCCACTACTGCCTTTTGACTCTTCTTCACAGCTCCTTCTTGCCTCACACCTAGGACTACAAAACAAACCTACCGAAAGTGGATTGATTGGTTGATGGCAAAGTTCATCACGAGAAGTTTTTCTCGTTGTCTTTCACTTTTGACTCAAGACGTGTACACCATCACACACACGCCACATCTTCATCACCAGCCGTAGGGAACACAAACTAAGGAACGTCCTCAACATTGTGCCTGCAGGGCCTGTCTCTGTGAAAGAAGCTGGTCAGAATTTACTACCAAAATAAAATTTTTGAAAAAAGCCTGAACTACAGTTTTTCAAACAGATGTGGGAGCAGCCATTTGCGAAAGTGTCGTGATGAATAGGAATAGCTGAAGACAGGTGATCAGGTCGTGTGAGGCAGTGATGCTTGGCTTATTGTAGCGCTGTGACCTACGAACGACCAAGGTCAAGCGTTCACTACTGAAAAGCGTGAGGTCAGCGGCTTTCATTCTTTTTATAGTCTCTCGTGCCCTCCTTTCTTGAGTTATTGCAGTGTTAAGGGGAGGCTGTTTTGCTTTGTATTGTTTTATTCAAGGTTTGTTGTCTTTTTCCTTGTACTTTTTGGAATTTCTACCCCCACCCCCCTCCCAATCTCTTCCTGTTCTTTCCTAACACTATCTCTTTTCCTCTCGTCTCAGTCTCTCTCTCTCTCTCTCTCTCCGTCTCTCTGTCGTGTCTCTTTCTGTTTCTTTTTTCTCTTCCTTACTGCCCCACCCCCTCCCCCTCTCCTCTCTCTTATTTGTAACAGGTATGTTGGAATCGATAGAAACCTGGTGTTTCACTTATTCATTTTGGTACGGTGTCAACTGTGTCGAAGAAGGTGCACACGACCAGAAAAAACACCACAGGGATCTGTACGCATGGCAGTACACAGATTGTGAGTGTCAGGAATGCTAACCACAATATAACATGCTGTTGTATGAATGACATCTGGCATGGGGTTATAGCGGCATATACATCACATCTAGACAGATGCATGTTTGTGGCAAGTACACACACACACACACCTGAAGATTTCTTTGTTCATCAGCTGAAACTCTGAGGCTCATGTGAATGTCCTTTTTAGATCCCACCACTGAGGTAACCACATTCTGACTGTGTACATACATGCACATACATATACATAGTCTGTCACAGTTCATACTAAGCACAAACATACACTCAAATACATTCACACTTGGTCACAATACACACAAACGCTGTTGTGTACGAACACACTCTCGAGGCTTCTCTCAAACATGCTTTTCTCTCACAACCACATGCATACCTGCACTCCGCGCGTTCATACATGTGGCCAAACACAGTAACAGCACACATGCACACGCACATGCACACAGACACATGCATGTACATGTGCACGCACATACGCACACATCACATGCAGACACATCACACCATAAATAGGCTTGCAGACCTTGCATTTTTGTCTTTTCCTCTAAGATTCATCTGATCTGTTTTCTGTTCATAATTATATACCATTAATATGTGAAGAAAAAAGTAATCGCAACTGTTCATCCCTGCACTTTGGGTGTAAACTGTACAGTATTTTGTGGTAAGCGCTCTTGATATTCCATACCTGCAAAAAATACACCCTTGTGTTTTGATCTAATATATTCAGCACAGTATTTGTGAAGCACCAGTATAAATCGGTGTAATGCAGGTGTGTATGTATGCACAGGAGTGTGTGTTTCTTCCAGCCATACAGTACACTGAGTGTCCATGTTTCAGGTATTTCTGGATACTCCTGGTATTTTGTCTGCGACAAGTCGAAAGAAGTGAGTTAACTCTCTTGTTGTCTCAGCTGTGAAGCTGTGCTTTGTGTGATGAAATGCTAGGTTCAAAACCTGAAGGGAAAAAAAACCTCTTCATAGACCTAATGGCAGCTTCCAACAGAACCAAGATTATGTAATTTTTTAGACAGTAGACTTATTTCATGAAGAAAAGGGTTTAAGTTCTGGAAGAAGAAGAAGCAGGAAAGCAGAAGAAAAATGTCTAGAGACGATTGCAATTTTGTCACCTAATCTATTAGTTTTGTTGTCGGCCATTTTGATTCTTTGTTAACCGCCAAGTCAAACACATGATAACTTGTGAGATTTCTCTCGTCTTTGTCCGCCTTCATGTCGTGTGTGTAGTGAAATGCAAGTGAAAGCGCTGTTGAGTCTGACTTGTGATATCATATACAAATGCTACACTTTGTTCTTTTAACTCTCTTCAGTTCTTTCCCTTGAATTTCGATCACCGGTGATTGACGGTTTTTTTCTTCCCGGAATTATGGTATTTAAAGCAACATTTTGGTTATCTGAAGCAATGTATCACCTAGAAAACCCAAAATAGACACATTCATCACAAAAATATTACCATT
>JADBJO010020691.1:7500-30887 GCA_016801955.1 Conus betulinus
GGCTTTTCGGATGATCTCTGGAGTCTTTTAGCCAGATGATCTCTGGAGTCTTTTAGCCAGGGTATGACACAACAACAACAACACTACTGACCCAATTTGATGTTATTCTTTGTCTGACATTTATTTACAGTTCATTTCTATGGTTGCCTTCTGGTTCTCTTGACTTTTGTTGATATGTCAGTATTCGGTCGTGTTTGATTAGCTTTTCTTATTATTTGCATTATCTGTTTAGTGACCGTTTTTCCACAGTAACTGCCATCTTTCTTTGATTGTGCATCTTTTTTTTTTTTTTTTTTTTTCATGTTTGCTCTCAATCTGGATTGTTTGTCTTGCTTCTTGATTGATTTTAGTACAGTTATTTGGATACTTATTTTCTTTCTTTTTTTTTTTGAGGGGTGAAGAGCTTTCTCTATTTTCTGTTTAAATCTTTTTTTTTTTAATCTTGTGATATGTATTTTTTTTTTCTTTAAATCTTTTATTTATCTTGTGATATATGTATTTTTTTTCTTTCACATTTTCAGTGCCACTGTCATTTAGTAGGTTAGCTTCATCCTATCTGAAACTGTTAGACATCTCCATGAAGCTTTCATACTTTCTGGTCAGATTTTCAGTAATGGCATGCATTTCTTTTCCAAGGAACACCAAGGTTTCATCAAAAATTGGCTCACCATTTTCCTGTTATCATTTAGATATACAAAACCACTATTTTTGTTTTAGTTTATGTGCTTTTTCTGCTTCTTTTAAGTGTGTGTGTGTGAATGTGTTAGATGTTTGTAGCAGGCACAAGATAAATAATAAAGAAACTTTCTCAGTCTCTTCTCTCTCTGTCTGTCTGTCTGTCTGTCTGTCTGTCTCTCTCTCTCTCTCTCTCTCTCTCACACTCTCTCTCTCTCTCTCTCTCTCTCTCTCTCTCTCGCTCGCTCTCGCTCTCTCTTTCCCCCCTGTCTAAAACGCTTTCTTTTTATAAACAGTTTGTTATTGATTTCTTTTTGTTCTGTATTAATTTTTTCTACCAGTAAAGCACAACACCATTAAGCAGGTTAATTCATAGTAATTTCCTCTTTTGTTATTCTCTTCAACCTAGCCAAAAAAAGAAAGAATTGTTATCCTGCTTTACCATTACATACTTGTTTCAGCCATTGTTGCCCATTCAGCCGTCTGTGATGAAGAAGTTGTTGTTGTTGTTGTTGTTGTTGTTGTTGTACCCTGGCTAAAAGACTCCAAGGATCATCCAAACAGCTGAAGTACCTGAACACTATGGTAAAAATGCATCAGCTGGGGATGAGAACATTACGTGCGTGACCGTTTTTTGATTACCCAATGAAACTGTATACATTTTTCTGTAGTTACAATGTGTAACATGCCTGCTTTTTGGCTGTAATGTGTTGATCAGGTATTGAAAATGTTAACACTGCTGGGATACACACTGGTAGTCCATTCTGCAGCGTGTATGCACCTGCAGGTGCATTAAATCTTGTTGCCAACGTTGGGTATATTTGTCATTCGTTTTTCTTTCTTTTTTATTTGTCAGGGTAAAGTTACTGGAATGGCTTGCAACCCACAGAAGGGAGTAATGTTATCCGCCTCAAGGTGTGTCGCTAGGAAAGCTGTTTATTATGAAAAAAAAATCTTAGAACTGAGGCAAGGAACAGAGAAAGTAAATAACAAAGAAGAAGAAGACCTTTATTTGTAACTTTTCTTTTCTTTTCTAGAGGAAAAGTAAATAACAAAGAAGAAGAATAACTTTTGTTCCCACAGTGAGACAATTACATGCGCATAGCTTGTGTCTCCATTTTTGAAGGTGATCTGGTGCTGTAAACAGCGTTCGTTTGGAGTAATGATCGTGTGACTGCCTCGTCACAGATGCAAGAATTACTTTCTCGTTTTTTCATTGATGTTGTAGTAAATAGTCATTGTGCGTATGGTTTTCCGGGACAGACAGTTGTCCTTCAAAGACATGGACAAAACTTTTTCTTTTTTTTTTTTTTTTTTTTTGCATGGTTTGGTGACATATCTGAAAGCCCCTGTCCGGTCAGGTGGGCTGGACTACATCTAAAACAAAAGCACATCATGATCCTGCATAATCAACTACATCATGGAACTCGGCAGGTGGACCTCCTGCGCTCCAAAGAAACGTTGCTGCAGATGGCACGATCGCTGACACAGGGTGTCGTGGACGGTTTGCCCCCTGGGGATCATCAACAGGAAGACCCGCCGGGAACAGCAGCGCTTTGCAGAAAGAGGCCCTGTTCGACGCTATGGACGGGCGTTCGCCACAGACTAGCCCCTGGCACAGGTAACTCTGCTGCATGGTACTGTGCTGCCTGCTGCTGGTAAGCAGCACCTCTGAGTCAAGTTGAAGTCAGTATGCTTTAGGATCGTGTGTCAGGATTCACTTCATGTTGAGTTGACACAAGATTCAGTGCCAAAGAGCTCTACAATGCAGGTGTAGATACTGGAAGCAAAAAGTCGATTTTGCACGCTGTCTAATGCTCTTTACTTGCCAGAGATATGACAGGATATGCGCTTGCAGTGTATGTTTAAAAACATGCACACGCGCGCACACACACTCACACACACACACACACACACACACACACACACACACACACGCACACACACACATACAAACAAGCCCAAACACAACACACACACACACACACACACACACACACACACACACACACATATTTAGATACATGGATGGATATACACAGACCAACAGCAGTGAAGCAAAATTTGTAGTAACTGTGAAGTAATATAGCACAGTACTTTTTGCGGCAGTGGCAAACAGGAAGGTCTTTGAAAAGATTCCAAAGAATATACGGAGGAGAAATTTAACCCTTTAAATCCTCCAAAGTTTACAGCCTAGCACCTTCCCGTGCCTGGCTAGTCTGGGGCTGATCTGTTTAAACGGAAGAGTTACTTCCCTTACACTCTGTTACCTCAGAAACCATATGTCCGGAGGGAAAAATTGTATTGCAAGACAGAGCAGTTTTCTTGTTATATGATGTGCTTTTAGACATTTGATGCTTTCATAGATAAAGACATTGTTTTTGGTATTGCTTGAAGAGACTGGGTACTTTACTTCAACAACGCTAAATATCATCAGGAAAAGTATTTTATCAATATGTGAAAACGTCCACACTGTTATAACAAAATGAACAACTTGGCAATGTATTGAAAATTTTTATATCATATGATGTATCTTTGGACTGAACGATGGCTTTGGCAAACTCAAATGGTATTTTACTTTCTACATAAATGCATGTTTCAGTGTAAAGGATAAACTGGTTTGGATCAAAAACTTCAAAATCTTACATAAATGCATGTTTCAGTGTAAAGGATAAACTGGTTTTGGATCAAAGACTTCAAAATCTTACTATGTTATAAACAGAGCTTCTGTTTTTGGCTGTATGAAATCCTTAAACCATAACTGCATTAATGACTGAAGGAATGTTCTTGATCATATGTATTAATGATACAGAGGGTGTCCTATATCTGTATCATGTGGCTGACTAAAGAAGTAGTTTATCAAAACCATTAGCTGTTTATGGGATATTCTGAAATCAGTGTCAATGATGACTGACGGGATATCCTGAACGGATAACGGTAAATGTTGCCTATAGCCCAGCTGACTACAAAGGGCCATATCAGGGCTGTCACCAGCTGAAGTCGACTCTGAAGTCATACTGGAAAAAAAAAAGAAAAAAATAGAATCCGCACAACTCATTTAAACATGCCCAGAATTTCAATGTTGATCTCTTTCAGAAAATTTTTTTAAATCACATCGGATGGGACACATCCCTGAATAGGGTGTTTCTTCTTTATGGCTGCCCCTGGAATCTGATCAAAAAACCCTTTCAGGTTTGGATAGATTTGGAAGAGTTTGATCTATCCATCTGTAAGTTCCATTCCTCTTGCCAGAGGCCTCTGACATAAGCCTGAGCTTTGGGGTTAAGAAGGGTGTGAGGAATAGACAGTCCGCTCAACTCTTTCTTTGTGGCACTCTTGGCAAGTTGATCAAGACCAACTCATTGCCTCGAATGCCCACATGGCTGGGGACTATCGCGCAAAAACTGTGTGTATCCATCA
This sequence comes from Conus betulinus, assembly GCA_016801955.1. Lineage (NCBI taxonomy): Eukaryota > Metazoa > Mollusca > Gastropoda > Neogastropoda > Conidae > Conus > Conus betulinus. The sequence goes on from JADBJO010020691.1 coordinate 11,596, forward strand.
GATTTCAGAGAGATGTATAGTTCAAACAATTTCAGCAGTTGAGCATGTTTGAGGTTATGGCCGGCAGTTGCTCCAAAGCAGTCCAACAAAATCAGAAAATGATTTTGTTTGGATTAAGACCGTTCGCAAAGCTAGGACCGAGGCTGTCAAACTCAGCAGTGTAGATGGAGTTGTTAGTGTTAATGTGTTTACAACATCTCTGAGAAGAAAATGTCCTAGACCAACGTCAAGGGATATCCTGATCCGCGTCATTGATGACTGAAGGGATATCATTGTGTGTCATTGATGACTGAAGGGATATCGTGATCAGTGTCATTGATGACGGAAGGGATATCCTGATCAGTGTCATTGATGACCGAAGGGATATCCTGGATGTGTCATTGATGATGAAGGATATCCTGATCAGTCATTGATGACTGAAGGGATAACCTGATCAGTGTCATTGATGATGGAAAGGATATCCTGGTCAGTGTCATTGATGACTGAAGGGATATCCTGAATGTGTCATTGATGACTGGAGGGACATCCTGAATGTGTCATTGATGACTGAAGGGATATCCTGGAACAGTGTCATTAATAACTGAAGGGATATCCTGGATGTGTCATTGATGACTGAAGGGATATCCTGGATCAGTGTCATTGATGACTGAAGGGATATCCTGGGCATCAGTGTCATTGATGACTGAAGGGATATCCTGATCAGTGTCACTGATGACTGAAGGGATATCCTGGATGTGTCATTGATGACTGAAGGGATATCCAGGTCAGTGTCATTGATGACTGAAGGGATATCCAGATCAGTGTCATTGATGACTGAAGGGATATCCAGATCAGTGTCATTGGGGACGGAAGGGATATCCTGATCAGTGTCATTGATGACTGAAGGGTTATCCTGATCAGTGTCATTGATGACTGAAGGGATATCCTGATCAGTGTCATTGATGACTGAAGGGATATCCTGGATGTGTCATCGATGACTGAAGGGATATCCTGATCAGTGTCATTGACGACGGAAGGGATATCCTGATCATTGTCATTGATGATGGAAGGGATATTCTGATCAGTGTCATTAATGATTGAAGGGATATCATGGGATCAGTGTCATTGATGACTAAAGGGATATTCTGATCAGTGTCATAAATGATTGAAGGGATATCATGGATTAGTGTCATTGATGACTGAAGGGATATCCTGGATGTGTCATTGATGACGAAGGGATATCCTGGATGTGTCATTGATGACTGAAGGGATATCATGGTGGTGTCATTGATGACTGAAGGGATATAGTGATCAGAGTCATTGATGACAGAAGGGATATCCTGATAGAGTCATGGATGACTGAAGGGATATCCTGGATGTTGTCATTGATGACTGAAGGGATTCCTTCCATGATCAGTGTCACTGACTGACTGAAGGGATATCCTGGTTATGTGTCATTGATGACTGAAGGGATATCCTGATCAGAATCATTTGATGACTGAAGGAAATATCCTGGATGTGTCATTGGTGACTGAAGGGATATTCTGAATCGGTCTCATTGATGACTGAAGGGACATTCTGATGAGTGTCCATTGATGAACAGAAGGGATATCCTGGGATGTGTCATTGGATGACTGAAAGGGAATATTAGATGAAATCAGTGTCATTGATGAAACTGAAGGGGATATCCTGGATGTGTCATTGATGACAGAAGGGATATCCTGTATGTGTCATTGTTGACTGAAGGGATATTCTGATTCTGAAGTGTCTGAATTGATGACTGAAGGGGATAATCCTGATCAAGGGATCATTGATTACTGAAGGGATATCCTGATCAGAGTCATTGATGGAGCTGAAAGGATATCCTGAATCAGAGTCATTGATGACTGAAAGGATATCCTGGAGTGTGTCATTGATGAACTGAAGGATATCCTGATCATGTCATTGATGAACTGAAGGGGTATTCTGAATCACTTGTCTTTGATGATTGAGGGGATGTCCTGGATTAGCGTTGTGACTTTATGATATCCTGGATCGAAGTCAAGGGATATCCGGGATCAGTATCATTTATGACTTAAGGCATATCTTGGAACACCGTTTATCAGCTAGTAAAAAACATGGCCAAAGTCAATCTCTGATCAAAGACGTACAGGATATCCTCGATCAGAGTTATTGATGATGATTCAGCTGATATGCTGGAGTTATATAGTCGGTAGCACACAACGAGAGAGATGTCAATAGATGTTCTGTTGACAAAGACACCATGACAACATGAAGCATGATTACCTGGTTTGCACACACTCACCCAACCCATCCGCATTTCAGAGCCAGACCAAAGTGAATTCGTAGAGGCGGAGAGAGCAGAAGGCCGCAGGAGGGGAAGCCTCCGTCGACCCAGCCTTCGTCAGGAGAACTGTCATCCAGCATTGCAGCATCGGAAGCGAGAAGAAGCATGGGCGTCTTATTTCCAGCGTATGCGTGGGGGCTAGGAGGGCGGTGCGGTGCAGGGCATGAAGGGCTGGCCTCTGTTCAAGCGTGTCTTCATGGTGTCCGCCCTGTCTGGAGATGTGTGGATGACCTCAAGGTGAAGTGTGACATGTTTGTTGTGCTGCTGCTGTCCGTGTCTGTGGCTTGAATCCATTTTATTGCCTAGTAAAAGTTGCAGGTTGTATTTAACACAAGTGCATGCTTAACAGGTAGCGGTAAGTATGGTCCTTTGCGATCACTGGGTGATAACGCAACATTATCTCTGTCTCATCAGGTGTACATTAAGAAATGTGTGTTTCTAATTCATTTATGTTTGCTTTGTTGAAAGATTCATGATGGAGTGTTGATGTGTGCTCATCTGTCCACTAACATGTGCACATGTCTGTATGTGTCTGTGGCTGATTGTGTGTATGTGTGTGTAAATTGAAGTGTTTTTCGTCTCCGTCTGCTTCTGTGTGTTGATTATCATGATTTCCAAGCTGTGAATCGCACCCGGCTGACTAAGCTGTGCCCATAGATTTTTTTTTCTGAATTGCACACACACACACACACGCATGCTCACATGCTCACTAGCTCGCTCACTCACATCACTCATATATTAGCCACAAGAAAAATAGCTGAGAAATCTGATAACACAAAATTGCAAACGCAGGTGTGAACAAAGCCTGTTTATGCTGAGGTATGACTGTGAAGAACTGGTAATACTGAAAATTGCCACCACAAAAAAATCAGCTATCAGGATCTTTTTCCATCGTGTCGCTCTTGCATGAATCATTCGAATTTTTTGAAAAGGGCTGGAATTTGATCTATGCAAACATTTGTATTATGTTTGTCCCATCAACTGCAGATCAGGAAAAGATAACCCAATGGTCAGCTAAGATTAGAACAAAAGAAAAAAAAGGTTTGTGAATAGGCCACTGCCCGTGAATTAACCACAGGGGTTAGAGGTCAGGGAAAAAGGTAGGGGGCGTGTAGCTGTAAAAAGAATGGTAATATATATGTTTTAATGAGTCACAATGATGCAATATAATTTGTATGTTTTAATGTGTATGAGCATGTGTATACATGCATTGTTAGGGACAGATTGTGTGTCTGGAGACAGCCAGCTGTTTTATACTGTACTTACAATAGAGGTTCCGTGTTTGCCTAGGACCTGCATTTACATGAGAATCTCAAATGCTTTTTTTTGTGCCAAAACAAGTATGCCACATGGTGTTTCCTGTGTGACATTCCTTTTTTCCTAAATAAAGTTGTGATGCTTCTTGAGCTTTTCACATTCTAAGTCATGTTGTGGACTGGCAGTATGTATTTGTGTGCAGTAAGAGCATGCCAACAAATCATGCCGCTTATTGATATTATATTGAGGGCCAGAATAGCTCAGTTGGTAGAGCGCCGGATTCGTGATCCTGAGGTTGCGGGTTTCAATTTCGGTACAGGGGGATTTTTCCTTAGGAGTTAACATTGGTTCTGACTCCATTCCCTATACAGTTCTTCGAAAGAGACTATAAACCGAGATTCCATGTGTGAATGCACTCCCATCACAACTTTTGGAAGAGTAGGCCAGTTTGGCCATTGGTATGGATGACACGTTACACATAGCATGCACCCTGGGTGAGAAATGGAAAGAATGAAGGAAACTGAGTGCACGATATTGACCGGATGACATGGGAAATGACTGAATGATGGCGCCGGCAGGCAGCTCTTCAGTTGGCACTACCCAGGTAGGCAGCCCATTGTGTAAACAAGAGAGTTTATTACATTACATGTAAAGCGCTTAGAGCCCTAATCTTTAGAGAAAAGGCGCTACAAAAATTAACATTATCATTATTATTAGCGACAGTCTTGACATATTTCTTTCATCGCCATTTCCATTCAAGGAAATCATGCAGTGACCAAACAAACAGCTCAGTCACCCTTCATTGTACCATCATTCTGGTTGTTTCATTTTTTTTTTTAATCATATTTGTTGGTCCTGTCTTTAGACCTATCATTTCCATCAGTCTGGTAAGCCAGCAGCTCTGTTTTGTTACTGACCTTTAGCTCCCAGGCATATCCACTGGGGAGAAGCAGAATTGCCAAAATTGTAGAGAGGAGGAGGACAGGAGCATACTTTACCCTCCCATCCTTCTCATCCCCATCCACTCTCCCATGAAAATTTTTTGGAGGGCTTGCTTTCAGAATGACGCAGTCTGACGGAAATCTGAGCATTGCATGTTTCGATCTATCTGACCCAGACTACTTGTTGGTACAGCATTTGTCACTCTCTTTGACTTTTTATAAGCGGTGTGCAGATCAGTACATTCAGTCAGAGCGTGACACCATAAGCAGGTAAAATGGCAACCACCAGCTCTCACAGAGATGCTTATGTGTGAGATTGAATGACAATAGTGTGGTCACCTTTTTTTTTTTTTTTTTTTGCTGTCCCTCATCTTCTGTGCCACCTCATTGGCATTGCAGCCACGCTGGGTTCATTTCTGACACACCGTGTCCACAGCCACAGCCCGGCCCGTTCCGCCACAGCCCCAGCGCCGGCAATCCACAGGGAGCAGTCAGTGTCAAGTAGTCAAGAGGCAACCCACCAGAGGGGACACTGCACTGCTGCCGAAGAGTCACTTTGGTGGTGTTCAGTGGCACCTGTTCTGATCTAACACATGCAGGACACTACCTACGAAGCCCCCTACTGACGACAATAATTGCTTTGTCGCGGAGCTGTGGTGAGTGAGCTCTCTCCCTGGAGGGCGCCACCATGTCCGTCCAACGACAGCCCCCATGAACTCGCCGATATCAGTGACCCCGATGGAATCAATTCAAGGCCATAAACATGGAGCAGACACCGTGAAACCGAGGTCACCATGAGAGCAGGGCATGAATGGCCTCAGAATTTAAGACTTTTTTTTTAAATGCTGATTGACGAGAATGATGATGGAGAAGATGATACTACAGATTTCCATTCCAGTCTAAGACTGCGTGACTTGGACTATACTCTAACGCTTACTTTTTATAATGTATCTGGACATCAACCAGGCTGGAGACATACAGACACCTGCTGTGTTGGTCAGAAAATCTGAGCAACACTCTCAGAAACACATCCATTAAATGGATATGAAATTTGGCTGTGTGGTCCCAGACTGCTTCCCAATTGACACTGTAGCAAACGCAACTCTGGGTAGGAGCGCAAGTGTCGGGGCAGGAAAAAAGAAACTATCCCATATGGGCTCTGATGAGAATCGAACTCACAACCTCCCAGCGGGAGGTCCGCAACGGCTAACCTTTGCCCCAGGTGGCTGGTGCTGGTCAGTGACTTGTTAGCTTACCCTTAGACCAGAGAACACTCAATGCCCCCACTGACTCCATTGGGCCACTTTTTTTTTTTCTCCTCCTTTTGTTAATTTTTTTTTTTTCATGAGCTTTGTATCCAGAGTTTCTTTCATTTTTACATTTCACTGACCTTCACCTGAAACTTCTCACAGAGAACTGGCCAGCCCATCGCAGTCTGCTGCTGCAGAGCTGTCGTAGACCTTTTGATGTATACCCTGTTGACAGGACTACCTGCTGCAGTCAAGCTGGCGAGCCTGGTTTTTGTGACTGTGGGACTACCACAGCAGTCTGGTGACGTCCAGGCAGGACGACCCCGTAGAGGAGAGCTGGTGCTGCTGTGTTGCGTCAAGGAGTCAAAGCTTCTGGAGCACCTCCATCAGGAGGTAGCCCTACAACATCTCCCTGGTGAGCCAGAGTGGGTCTGCGTGTGTTGTTTTGTGGCTTGTAGTCTAATATGGTTGATGTTCACTGGGTCACTGCCTGGACAGTTTCTCTGTGAGTGTGTGTGTGAAGCCCCACCTCCACAGTGACGGATGACAGTAATGCAAAACTGCCATGGTCCAAACCCTTACCGGCAGAACAGATATAATTATGGTCATTTTAAATTTCCTTTTTTTAAACGCAATTTTTTGCATTGCTGCTAAAAAAATATCTGCTCACAAAAGAAAACTTGTGTGTATTGCAATTCACCAGAGTTTTGCGATCTGCCATTTTGTACAGTCAGTAGAGTTGTTTAGAACCTATCTACTTCCGGTCCATCTTCCTCCGCGAGGCCAGCCATCATGTCAAAAACGAGACCTTGATGGACAGAATTAACACTGAGACAGAAAAAGTAAGAATAAAAAAGAATGCGTAAAACAGAATGTGCAGACATCAAAGGCTGCTATTCTGCCTTGTCATGATTGCCGAGTGTATTGCTGATCCCAGGCAGTGAATTCAGGGCTGATGTGGGGGGTCGAAAGTCGTGTTCAGACTTGTCAGAAAAAGAAAACAAAAGAACGTTGTCCAGTTCCAAAGATAGCAGCACCATTTCTGAGTATGTGCAGATCGATGCCTTAGACCTTCTGCCGTATCGGGTTGGTGGGAAAGCCGGAGCTGATGTGGCTGGAACCATAACAGGATGAGCGACTGAGAACCTGGGGCAGAACTGAGCCTTGGTTGCTTATGTCGCTATTGTAGCACGCAGAGCAGCATGCGAGGAAGAGGAAAAGCAGCATGGAAGCAATGCCATAGCACATTCTATTGAGAGAGTACAGAAGGTGGTGGGTAGGCACCAGACAGTGAAAAAAAACGGCAAAACAAACCCAAACACTTAAGGGAAACTTGTTCAAAGGGCCTTTTCACCGTCACAGTTCACCGAGGATTTCAAGAGTGTGTTGCACAAAGTGTATGATAGGTTGTTGACAGGGACATATTGTTTGTGTGAAGAAGTGGGAACCGACAGGGCGTGCATTTTCAACGTCGTCAAGTCATCCATGACCCACAACCCCAAGGACCACAAAGGGGGGAAGGGGGCGACAGGGAGTAAGGGGGGGGGGGGGAGTCTGAAAGCCTCACAGATGGTTTCTAAGGCATGGAACAGGAGCAACCATGGTAGTTTGGCCACATTTGAAAGAAACTGATACGGAGATCAATCAACAAGCAGCTGCGTTACCATTAAGTTCTTGGATGATGTTTGTAAAGAGGTAGAAAAACTGGAGGTACTATGATGTGCTCCTTATTTTGTGTCCGTGAAAAGGAAACTTGATTGTTAACTTTCCTAGTGTGCAACAAACGAGACCATGATTGTGGATTTGAAGAAAAGCAGTGTTTCGTAGTTTATAGGGACAGGTCATGATGAAATATATCATGATAACGTCAGTTTGACTTAGTGGCCCAACCGCCAACATGGTAAATAAAAAGTTAAAACTGAAAAATGGTCAATACAATAAGTTCGTGCGAAATGGACACAACAGATGTTGCAGAGATGGACAGCTGCTGTGTATTCTGGACAGGGTCTTGTGGCTGAATTAGTCAACCAGATTACTTGGAAAAAACAAGAAGAAAAAAAAGCTGCTGTGGTTTTATATGCTCCAAAAGTATATTGAAAGAAAAAAAAACGGAAAAAAAAGTTGTATTAGACTTCACGGAACAAAGGTGAATGGATGGATACAAGAAGGGAAGGAAAAGCAGTGTTAATATGAAAGAAGAAAGACTGAAAAATGCTGGGAAACAAAAACAACCAAAGGTAGACCTCAAGGGGACGTTCGCCGGGAACGAGGGGAAACAAAACTACCACAGAATTTCCAAGGAGACAGGAAATGGTGTTGTACTGACGGAGTTCCCACCTTCCATGCGGGAGGGGAGGAAAGGGGTGGAGCGTGGTGGGGACGGGGTTGGCGGTGGCCAGTTTTTTGTGAGTTGTCTTTAAACATCGATGGTGCGGTGGCGTGGCAAGAGCGTAACGGCGGAGTTACAAAGAGCTGGATTATATCGCTCCTGTTCTTTGGCCTTCTGTTCCTTCATCTATAGGAACCAGTTCATAAATTGAGGCTCTGGCCTTCTGTTCATTTCAATCTCTAGGCCAGTTCTAAATGAGGTTTTACCATAGCAACACTTGAAAACAGCCTGCTGGCCACAGTTGTTGTATCGGCTTGATCTTTGAAAGGGGGTGCAAGTCCTAATGGGTCAGCGGCAGTATTAGTTCATTGGTTCAATGACAGCTGTCAGGAAGCAGGGTTAGGTTTAGCAAATTCTAGAGCATATTCTCAAATGAGAACACAGTGCCCCACGAACAGCATCCAAATCCATTTCATTTAGCTTGTTGCATGCTTTATTTGGGCACACAAAAACAACTGGTTCACTTGGGTTGCAATATAAGCTTTGAAATATGCATTAACATGCATTGTATGAGTTTGTAGACTATTAATGTAGGTACTTGGTATGTCCCCGCGGCCTTGTATATTCTCGGTCGAGTCTGGTGTAGCAATCTACTTCTTTCTTTCAACAGTCAGACCAAGTACTTTTTTCTTCTAAACCCACCAGTCAAAGCAGTCTTGAGACCGATCAGCATATGTAACTGTTAAGAGCCATAATGGTTTGCTTCCCTAAACGCATTTATTTTTTGAGATATGGATAGAAGGGCCTGTGTCTTTGTTCTTTTTTTTGTCTGTCCTGCAGCATCAAAGCCAGTTTATCAGAAGAAAGTTTGATATAATGGGGCGTTTCATACTACTATGATCGTGGGAGGAGGGGGGACAAGAGGGTAAGTTTCTTAAAATTGTTTGTATTATATATGCCTCTAAATATTTCTTCTTTTTTTGTGTGTTCATTTTGCAGGTCCATTCTCTTCGTGGACCGAAAGGGGCGACCATATACAGACAAATCGCCAGTGAAGCAAAACAGGAATTTTTATGATTGAATGCCTTTCCGATGGTGTGTGAAATTGCGTCTGAGAGATGATTCGTCGCCGGGTGAAGACCCAAACCATCCACCCAAGGGAGATAATGTCTCGACGCAGCGAGCTTGTCGCGGTGTTCGCTTCGTTTTGGTCCAAAATTCAGATTTTTGTGACGTTCAGCTTAGCTTTCCTAAGGACAAGCAATGTTTTCTGAAGTGTGGTGAAAACCATGAAAGAGACTACATACCGCAGAAAACCACACGCTTCCAATCCTCTGCATGTGTGTCCAGAAGGAAGTAAATCCGTGTTAGCGAGGAGAGTTCAGGTTCTGTTCTAAGATCATGACATAATGTCATTTGAAGCTGAACGCGAGAAGTAGGCAGAATAAATAAAAAGATAAGCGCTTTTTCATCATTAACCTCTCCAGGATGCCAGACCATTTCATACATTGGTGGACATTTGCCAAGGAAGATTTGGGATGGCGAAGGGTATGGATGGATTTTAAAAAAACAAAAAAACGAAGATGCAACACTATTGAAAGAAAACGCTCCACTATCTGGCTGCTTTGCAAAGAGGAAAACGAAGACACAGAAGACACGTAAGATTGATTATCAAAACTATGAAAACTGAGACAAAAGATTCCCTGCCATGGATGAAGACACTGGTATTCCAATCCTGGGGGTACTTTAAAGTACGCCAGCCAGCACAGGGACAGGAAAACAGAAACCTGTTTATTCCGTACAAGTTGTGCCATATTTTGTGTGTTTGGTGAAATTATGATGAATTTATGACAACAGTAAAAGAAGGGTAAAAGGGGGGCTTCTAGGATAAAATAAAAAATCTGCAGACAAAGTTTAGTTATTAAGTTGGGTAATATGCGCATTCAGAGTCAGTATATAGCCATTGTGCTTATCTCTTGAGGCCTGTGGACCTAATAGAACAAACAAACCTTCTCCGCCTTACGTGCAAAACAAAAATCATTGTCGTGGGCGGTGCATGGAATCCTGGACAACATGGATGAGACATTTGGAACAATAGCAGAGGGACTAGGATGCCTCTTCAAATGCAATCAGAAAAAAAAAAAAAAAAAAAGAGAGGTGGAAGAGAATAGCATGAAATTTGTGCCAAAGTAATGTTGATCAGGTCCTGAAGGTAAAGTTGGATTCTGTATAGGGAGAAAGCTATTTTCTTTCTACACTAGGAGTTACTGTAAGTCGACGATGTAGGCCGCTTTTGTAATAAACCCAAACTCTGGATATTGTATTGGTAGTTGAAAATGACCCCCAGACCCCAAACCCCACGTCACCTTCATATTTAGCGCTCATCCCATCCGCCATCCCATTACCTAAACAAAGAAAGGTTGGAAGTATGTACACATTATTTTGTAGTAGGAAAAATCCCCATTATTTAGAATTTTGAAATAATGAGAATGGTAAATGTCTGCAAAAAAATGGTTATCTTGGGGCTTTAAAAGAGAATAAGCTGAATTTGGTGGCACTACACGTGAATAGAAAATCTGTATTCCATTTACAAGGGGTTACCTTTAAAATTCATACGAACCTTTTTTTTTTTTTTTTTTTTTTTTTTTTTTTTTTTTTTTTTTTTTTGTTAACAACTTTTTTTTTTTTTTTTTATTTTTTTTTTTTTTTTTTTTTTTTTTTTTTTTTTTTTTTTTTTTTTTTTTTTTCTTTTTTTAAAAATCAAAAATTCATTAAAACTTATTTAAAGATCAAAGGTAAAACGAGAGATATGTTTTTCTCAAAGCCCAGCCGATGACCACCCCACAGCTGGTTTCATTTTATGGATTGTTTTCCATATATTATCAGACTTTGAAGAACACCTACCTTCACCACACACATGAGGAGAAATGGTGTCATTTCAAGAATTTAACGCATATACAAACCAATTAATATTTTTACAAACTACGTAAACACCCTTTTTTTTTTTTCCCCCACCATGAATAAATGAAAAGCCCCACAAACAATGTATTATTATTTCACATCCCTCAACATCCACCTCTCTTTTCAAACTCCCATATCCTTAAGCCCTTTCCACCCCCTCACAGGGAAAAAAGTAGAAAAGGTCCTTTTGCCCCCTCTGATTTCGGGGTGGCGCTAAATGCAATTTTGGGAAAGTTGCAATTTTAAAATTTTCCCTTGGAGTTTTACCCATCGAGTCCACTCCATTCTGTCTTCCCGGCATGTTCCTTCAAACAAACCATAAATCCAGGTTCAGGAGACTGAATGAAAACCAACATAACGTCTTTCTACAAAATTGTAAATAAAATCCCACTAATACTATTTTCAGATGAGAAGGCCAGTATGGGCAGTAAGAAAAATCAATATCATGGGATCCTTGTGAAAAAACGGAAAGACTGAGTGAAAAGCTGGTACATCTTAACCTAGTGACAAGGACCGACAACCTAGTTATCCCTATGTTGCTCTTCAAAAAAAATTGGCTCTACTTTTTTTACGTTGGCAGTCCCTGTAAAAAAATAATAAGACGTCATGGACTGGTCCAAGTGCCTAGAGCCCCCTGGTTTTCTAAAGCTACTGTGGCCTGCTAAGGGTTGACTATAAAAAAAACAACTTCTTGTTGTCCAAAGGCATCACCAAAACACGCTATGGGTCCAGAGTTGTCTCTTAATATTTATTTGCTCTCCATTCATGATAGAGGGTTAAAAAAGTAAATAACTATCTTTCTAATAAAGCTGACTTGTGCGTCTTTACAATAAAACTTTCAACAAATCCTTTTTTTTTTTTTTTTTTGTTTTTTTTTTTTTTTAAAATGATCTTGTAAAACACCGTCCTTTCAATACCTCTTTCATTTCCCTACTTTTTCTATGACCATCTACTTTCCTCTTGTTCTAGATTCCTATACATAACAGTATTTCCTTCATTCCTGGATTTAGGGGATTTGGGGAAAATAAAGTGTAAAGTGACACCATTGGCCACACTATGCATAGCAAACCGGCCATAATAGAGTCGGCGACCACTTTCCCCACTCTGTAGAGGGGCCGCCTGGCAATCCATTCCATTCATAAACACTGCCGCACTATCGACCCGGTCCATGACATACAGGCACCTTGATGACGCGACGCGCACAAAGTTTCCAAAAGTTCAAGCGCTTACCGCAAGAACCGATTTTTTCAGCCTCCAGGAAGGAAGGAGGGATTTTGTGCTGGTGCCTCCGGTTTTTCCGGGCTGCAGAAGGAAGGCTAAGATTTCTGCAACCCGTCCGGGTGTAGGGACAAAGAGTTAAAGAGCTACTATCTTTATCTTTCAAAGACTGTTTATCAGCCATTTCAGGTAGTTTTTAAAGTAACAACTTGAAGAGAGCTCATTCCTACCTTTCTCTTCAATCTAATCTTCTGCTCATATTCAACTTTGGACTGGTTTTGAATCACTCTCTGATCAGAGACAATATTGACACAGAAAAGATCCCGTCTGTCCTGTTTCCTGTACAGTTTGACCTCTCTACTTTCTGTTACAACTAGGGTCACAAAACAACCAGGCAGAAACTGCAATATCTACTTCTGTTTTACAACAGGATCACTAACCAACCTTCATAAACCAGATCGGCTTCAACAGAATGGGCAAAACATCCTCAAGCATACCTCATATCATCCGTATTCTCTGCTGTCTGTTTTTAAAAAAACTCAAACTTTTTTTCTTTTTTTCCATACTGCAGCACTGTTCTGATATGATCAAGTCATCATCATGCCTAAATCCTACAACTTTTTCACGGTGCCGACATCCAACACAGGGTACCCTTCCACCCAAAAGACAAGTAGCCCTACAGGAGGCTATACAAGTGCTCTCCCATGAGCAACCCACTTATGACATGGAAAAAAAAATGAATGAGCACTATGCCAATTCCACACACAGCGCTTAACAAACACCATAGCATAATATATTGTCCACATCAACCCGGACCAATGATCCCAACATTACCTGGCCTCAACTGACCACCCACTACCAACCCTCCCCTCCCCCGCCCACCCCCCCTGCCTCCCTCCTCAACCCAATCACAAAGAAAACAACTTCCTGTCAACAATACTCTTGAATTAAATAAAGCAAACAGAGTGTATACAGTACCACGATGTAAACAAAAACATTCAAATTCAGAGAAGAAACCATTGCGATAAATTACACTTTGAAAGTCTCAAACACCCTGATCACTATAAATCGTCTAACGCTACTGTAATAGATCTTTTCTCATGAATATTCCCCTGTTCATGTCACCATAACTTCAAACAAAAACGACACAGTAATTCCCAACGAGCCAGAACGGCGTCAATTTAAGCTCATATCCACTCTAACTTCTTAAAATTCAAAAACATCGTACCTCTATCTCATTTCAGCGTCTCTTCTAAAACCCTTTTTTTTTTTTTCTTTTTTTTTTTTCTTTTGTTTTTTTTTCACAATTGTAAACTTGACAAGGCACTGTAAAGAGCATGCTTAAAAAGCAGTACGAAATGAGCATTTCAAAATGACCTCTTGTTTCCCCTTCCAATGCTCTGATGTGCGAGTAATATGGAGAAATTTGGATGAAGATTGGCCCTTCTCACAGGATCATTTCTTCATTTCCGCAACTCAACATATTTGTAGCAGAAGTGAAAAAGACGGCTTCCGTTTGACTCTGGATGTACCATTTTTTTGTTTGCAGGAGTCAAAATATACCTTTTTGTCCCTTTCCTTTCTTTCTATCCCCCTTCTTGCACTCCTTTTTATAATAGACATTGATCATCTGATCAATTGCCAGAGATAAACGCATTTTAAAAATGGAAGGATGTTTTAGAAATTAATTGGTAAAAAATTTGCAACCTTAATAAAAAACAAAACGCCACGACACATTCAGACAAATACATTTTCCCTACCCTCCGCATAAAAAGAAATGTCCCCTCCCACTCCTCTCCTCCGCCATCCTTTGTGTCCCAATCATTTTTGGGAAAAAAAAAAAAAAAAAAAAGACCATGAACCATGATCAGATCAAAAATCATGTTCAAAACACAGCAGACCATGTGATTAATCACATGTGAAAATAAAATGGATGTCTTTGGTAGTTTTTGGAAACAGGCGACTGTGGCAAGAATTTTTTTTTTTTTTTTTTTTTAAACATTTCATAATACAACATTCTTGCTTAAGGTATTAACACCTCTGTTTCACACGTAACAATCTTTCTCTGGGAGACACCACACCCACCACCCCACCTCCGCCAGTTTTTCCCCCTCCTCTCTCCTCCTCCCTCCCTCTCTCCTCTCTCTCCTCTTTCTTTTTTACATAAGCAACCGTGAAATTTTGGTCTGGTGTTTAGGGAACGATTTTGTCTTGCAGGATATGGGGGAAATGAAATGCCAGTGATTTTGCTTCCCCGCTCCACCTTTAAATAGTCCAAAATGCATGAGTGTTTCGTGTTTGAACAGAACAACACCCAGCACAAGAAATAGAGGCAGCGTGCCATGGTGCAATGATTAGCATCATCATAGCCCCACGCAGTTTGTGGGAGGGTTTTTTTGGCCTGACCACAGCCCCACAAACCCAGTGGAGTTGGCTGTGAACACCCCTCCGCCGCTGGCAGAAGAATGAACACATTGTCCAGTCCAATTTCTCCTCCTCCTTTCCCTCCTCTCAACAATGGGAATGCACATGCGAGAGTGGTTGCTGCTCCGATTTCCTTCCCCTTTGGTCCCTACCAACTCTGCCAGCAGTCCTATCTCTCAGGCCTGGCTGACGCTGAGATTTTTTGAAAGGAGCACATAGAGTAAGCTGTGCATTTATCACCTGGACCAAAAGGAAATGCCATGGTTCTCTCAACAACTTCACATTCGTGTCCTCACCAATCGAGCATTAAAAAAAAAAGTGTGTGACCGTTTGTCATGGCCAACTCTCACCAAAGACTCTTTTCATTTTCAATTTGGGTTATCGAAAAAAATCCTCCCCTTCTCTGCCTTTTGCTGAATTGTGTTAGGGTCTCCCTGGTATCCGCATTTCATTAATGAGTGTACTTGTCATTGGATGGGCATGTTGCGCCCATCTGGAGGGGGCATTTTCCACAATAAGTCACCCATATTGGCTCTGTGATCAAAGCAATTACAATATTCGTCGGTATGGTGCTTTAGTAGTGGTGTCCTTACAATGTGTATCAAACAGCATCAACTGAACCCTCCTGCCTGAAGAGTCCTCTGCAGAAGTGCAGTGCCTTTCTCTGAAAATTGATCATCTCATACGCCTCAAACTAACAGCGTCGCCCCCTGTATACTGCTGGTATCAGTGCTGCAGCGAGGCCAGGATGGCGGTCTTGAGGAAATGTCGCACGATAAATTATCATACAGCGGTCATACTGCCACCAACTGATGACGTGGCACAACATTGGAGCAAAACGAATGGAAAATAAACGTGGGTATCGCCATCCCACTCCCCAGATGTCAAGAATTACAGGGTAGTTTGCACATGCTGACTTTTTTAAAAAAACTTATAACACCTCCAACTTTTTAGAAAAGGGGTGGTGGGGAGGGAAAGTGGGGTGGGGAAAGCTTATTTTACCACCAATCCATAGACACAACACATTAAAAAAAAAAAAAAAAAAAAAGCAACAGAAAAAAAAAAAAAAAAAAAAAAAAAACCAGGACAAGACAACTGATTCCATTTTCGACCACGGGGGGCCTCTTAGGGTCTCTTCAGGCCAAAAAAAAGATTAGTCGGGAACAGGGGAAAATGAGGAGGGAGAAAAACCACCTTTCTAATATTATTGCCGCACAACTTAAAATGGCAGTTTTGTGTCAATGCGGGGAATATGATAAGATAAGTGGTTTCTCGTGCGTGTTCACGTCGACACTTCCTTGTTTTTGCCGAATAGACCCAAGAGGTCGAACTCCATTGTGTCTTGTCCTTTACTTTGCGGCTATGTCTGCTTGGTGAGAAAGAACCCCAGAGAGGGAGAGTGTGCTTTACGCTTTTCCACCCCTCAGTCATTTCCCGTTTTAGATCCTCACACTTTTAAACAGACAATGCCAACCCAAGGTGGACAATGCTGTGAAGGAAAGCTCCTGTTTGAGCACCTTTCCTCACATACTTGCCCTGACTCCTTTGTTTTGCTGTGTTTGTCTTTTGCCGTGCTCAATTGTTGCAAGACAAAATGCAACAGCACTTCAACAGTCTTTTTGCAATTGCTGCAGTCTTAAGTGGACAGTGGCCCTTGCTGGTGGCAGTTTCGCGGTGTTTGTTTGCTTATCCTACATTCACGTTTGTTTGGACCCTTATTAACATAAGCACTCTCCTTATTCTGTGCCCCCTAGCACCAGCAGGGGCGACAACGGCCAGTGAGTGTAAAATGAACAACTGCGTTCTCACATGGTCCCCCTGACCATAAGGAGTCAGTCCTCTGCTTTTGGTTACCATACGCCCGTCCACGACAGCTCAGTTGTAGCACATTCACACACAATACCACGCTCATCTGGCAAAATAAAAAGACAGAATAGGCAAAATGTTGTTTTTCTGTACCGCTTGTGTTCCAGTAGTTCTTGTTGTAAACCAATGCCACGACGCCGCCTGCAGACCCATTTTGGACAGGCCACCATCACGACGACCACTGGGGAGAGCCTTCCAAGCACCAGCACTTAAGCGGAGACTTTTTCCTTCCACAATCTGACTCTGCAATCCGTTGACCGTCTTCCCACGTACTCAGGCATACCAATGAACCAACGGTTCCATGAGACAAGGAGTCTGGACACTTGGCACGACAAACCACATTCTCTTAACCAACTCCTTTTGGCTGGCTCAGGCAGGTCCCCATGAGCATGGTCGATCCCCCCATCACAAAACCCTCCAGTGCAGCAATCGCCAAACCGTCAAGCAGGCTTTCCGCCCACAGTCCCACCCTAGATCGTCGGGCAGGTACAAGTGCTTGCCCAGTTGGCAGGCAGATGGGACCCAGTGTTGTTAGAGATGGGGCGTGGTCTGCTGCTACAAGCCCTCTAGATGCTTGCTGGTGGTGTTCCGGAGGAAGGTTCGTGCCCACATGCGTCGCAAATTCCCCCGTGAATACGCGCGGCACGTACTTCAGGTTTGCAATTGGGACTACAATCACATGAAAGGGTGATGCCTGTGTGTGTTGTAAGTGCTGTATGCCGGGTTTGTGGTTATGTTAGAATTTGTTCATGCTGCATAGGAACTCCAGGTACCCCCCATACTTACCGAACAAAAGATCGATGCTTAAGCAAAGGTGTATAAGTCGTGAAACGGACTCATACTTAACTCTCCTGTCGGATGCGAGGAAAACACACCAATACATCTGCTCGCCGTGGAAATACAACGGCCGTGCCGCGCATTTTTTTTCATTTACGATTTTGGGATAGTAATAATATGGCCCAAGGGGCATAACATAGCCCAGCTTTCACAATCACATTATTCCAAAAATAAACGTGGTGTACTCAAAAATCTTTTTACCCGTAACCCTCAGCTCTCGTCAAATAATAGTTGGGGATAATATCAATCTTTCCATCTCCTGGAAATTGAGTTTTAGACTTTCAGCAGTTGATTTCCTGGCGCGATTTATTTACCACCGGCACTGGGGCCCCTCGTGTGGCGGTAAATCGCCATAGCATTCCCAGATGCATGCACAATGCATCCCACAGGTGCCCATTATTCCAATGAGGAATTTAAAAGCTTTGACCTCATCTGACACTACCAACTTAGGAACCATAGCACAACAACAAACACAAAACAACAAACAATCAGATACAAAACACACAGTGACCACAACAATGGAAATTGGTCCCTGATTTAGAAGGAAATGAAAGTGTGAGGCAACCACAACAACTAAAATATAAGCAAATGCATATAAAACACTAAAAGAGTAACTGGTGATTGTCACAATAGCAGACGCAAAAGTTGGTGAAAAGGGACACCAATACTACCAACAGAATTACAGGAGGAGCAAAACTGCAAGAAATATATAACCGAGCCAAAGTTGTGACTTGTGGACAGAAACATACTCACTCTTACTTGCACATAAGTTCAGAGATCGACGCGAAAAAAGCCACGCCAGTCGGAAACATCTCACAACTTGCGCTAGTCCAGTTGTGATCAAAGCCATACTCTTCTGAATGTTGAAATTGCAGGAACACCTAGTTATGTGAAACCCCTGGAAAGGGAGACTTCATGTTTGAATGAAGCATTTCAGATTTGAATTTGGTAAATAACTGAAGTAACTTGGGGCTACCACATGATATTAGGAGTGGACTTACACAATCACAGTCTAAAGGCAGAGGTGTCAAATACCAGACTTTTGATCTACGTAAACGCCCATTGTTTTTTATGTATCAAATGCAAAACTGTTTTTATGTTTTTTTCTTTTTTTCTTTTAAAAGACCGTTATTGTTGTTGGTGTGTTTTAAAATACTACTGGGTGTTTAAATTCAAATCCATACAGCATGAAGACAACACCACAATGGCACGTGGCATCAATGCAATTGTTCCGGCTTCAATTTTCGGGTGTATATATAAGACGACATTAAATCTTCGTTTTCACAACTATTTTGTCCCAAGGTTTCCCTTTCTGTTAGTAAAACTTCAGCCCTGGCTGTTGTTCTATGAATTTGAAATATGAGCACGCAAGATTCACAGGTCCGTGACAGGTTTTTTTTTTTTTGATTTCCTTGTTGACTAAATCCTGCAAAAGTCTGTAAACAACTTTTATATCGGAGCCTAACATTAATAAGTTTTGTACTGACACGCGTAGGGTCTGTACATAAAAAACATCACGCAAATACAAAAGACAGAGCATTTGTTGCCACAGACTGTAATGGTTCTTTCATTGAGGCCACTAAACTTTAAGACTACTGTGGAAGGGCGGAAGTATTTGTCAAAGCAGGTTTAAAAGAAAATTTACATCCAATTAGCAAGGATAGAAGAAGGACATCAGAAATTCATGAAACGACAAACACACCACAAAAAAGAAGACTATTACCTGATCGGAACTTAACACTGGAAAAAGGACCCAGATCAGGGGGACCTAATAAAAGGACCAGATAGCCCTCTCACCCAAGACTGAAACTTCTGACCTTTTTGTCCCTCGGGATGTAAATGGGTTGTTGTGACAACCAAGTATCTTCACACCAACAATACCG